>JAPYYM010002941.1:0-7500 GCA_028534135.1 Potos flavus
AAACACTCAGTTTGTTTCTCAGAGTCCACAGTCTCTCATGCTTCGTCTCTCCCTCCAATTTTCCCCAAATCACTTTTCCTTTCCTTCTCCTAATGTCCTCCATGTTATTCCTTATGCTCCACAAGTGAGTGAAACCATATGATAACTGACTCTCTCTGCTTGACTTATTTCACTCAGCATAATCTCTTCCAGTCCCGTCCATGTTGATACAAAAGTTGGGTATTCATCCTTTCTGATGGAGGCGTAATATTCCATTGTCTATATGGACCACATCTTCTTGATCCATTCGTCTGTTGAAGGGCATCTTGGCTCTTTCCACAGTTTGGCGATTGTGGCCATTGCTGCTATGAACACTGAGGAACAGATTGCCCTTCTTTTCAGTACATCTGTATCTTTGGGGTAAATACCCAGTAGTGCAATTGCAGAGTCATAGGGTAGCTCTATTTTTAATTTTTTGAGGAATCTCCACACTGTTTTCCAAAGTGGCTGTGCCAACTTTTATTGTGTATTCAATTATCTCATTTTTATATTTTGTTTTGCAAATAAATAATTAACAGAGTTGGCAACAGTTGACTTTGTCTTTTCTCCTTAGAAAGAATTCATATAAATGTATGAATATATACATTAAATATATTGAATGTATATGAATATATGATTGCATATTCATGGATATGAGTGGATAGTCATATATATGCACACACACGTATATATAGCCATATATCTAAATGTCAGTTACATTACTGAAACTAGATGGCATATATTAAAAATTCTAATCAACTAGTCAAATATTATCCATTAGTAAACAAGAGAAAGACACTTTTGGCATAATAAGATAATATTTATTTTCCAAATTCGTGGCTGAGAAACAAGGGTCTGGGGATGAGATTGGGTTTCCTGATAGTGCCTATATGTCATGTCCGTAGTGAAAGGTCTGGGTTACCGGGCTCGTGTTTCATAATCCATTTCGTTTGGCTCCTACTTTGCATCCATCCAGTCCTTTCTGAATGAATATGCGAAGTGTCAGATCTCAAGTGTGATTGATAATTTATCTACAGATGACTAATTTCTAAATACATCACAGCTGAAGCCTGGCTTCGCCCCCTGAGCCTTGATGTCATTGCTCCACACCGTGAGTGAAAGAAACTCATCTGTACCTTGCACTTTGGGTATTGGGTCCCTCCTCCTCACCCTCGGCTGCCAACGGGGCCGTTTCAGCACACAGAGGTTAATCATCTCCCTAGTCACGCACACAAAATTTTAGGCCTGGGAACACACCCAATGTCTCTAGAAGTGAAGGCCGTCTTCGGAACTGACCTAGGTAGGCCATGTGTTAAATCATGCATGTATCACTTGGTATTCATATAATGTGGATTATATCATCTGATACATATAATTATAAAGCTAAATCCTCTTTAATCATAGTAAAAATTCCGTAGCCCATGTCTACATGAAACATACACAAACGTGTGGGACAAGCGTACTATTTAGCAGTATGAATGTATCTACCAAACTCCCTGTACGTAGTTCCCTGGAGGGCAATGGGGGACATGGGAGTGATGCAGAAATGGCTGTTTTTCATTACAAGCCCTTAGGTATTATTTGATATATTTATTTCAGTAATGTGTGGTTTTGTTAAGTTGAACCACATAAAACTGTCACTTGCGTAGAGTGAAAGAAACAGTAGCGTGTTGTAGTTTCACAGGGTTCTCCGCAGCTTCGTAACTCTCCCCGCATGCGCTTTTCCTCGTTCGCGCCTACAAAGAAACAGGTCCCAGGGCTCAGAGTTAACAACTAGCAATCCTAAGAAGTGTAACCTGCTCCAGGGTGAAGACCTGTCCTCTTACAAAACAATGTTTTCACGTCGAAAACTGAATTCTAAGTAAAAAGCTGTTCGGCACTGCTCTCCCTAAGTATTAATTGCTGTTGAAACCACGTATTTATTGTTCTCTTACGTTTTCCTCAAGAATTGATTGCTTTACACATACGATTGTATTATTATATCTCTCGTCTGTTTTTAATTCTTGAATAATGTAAACATTTAATCAAATGGTGATGAACGCTTAGACACAAAATTCCATATTTTAGTAGGAATAAAATAATCACCTCCTTTTCTGCAACACCCTCCACACAACACGCCCTCTGTGTAGTTTTATTCCCATAAGTTCTCCAGAAGCTGAAATTAAAGTACTCATCACAGAAGTCCTTCGAGTTTGATTCACGCGTGATTTGTAGCCACATCCTCTGGTCTGTTACGAGCGGCTTCGTGATAAATCATAGTTCCGTTGATTTAAATTTAGTTTACTATTCTTAGCACTTGCTTCTAAACTTAGCTATTCCATTTCAATTATTTACATGGTATGCTTTTTGCACATATCATTTTGGATTTGTTCATTCTTTTCTTCTTTTTAGCAAATTTCCAAATCGCCTCGTAGGTGACGTCAGAGCCTCAGTTTTGGATGAGATGCAGCCTTCGCTCGCTCCAGCCTCGCCTGGGCTCACCTTTTCCCCGTCACGTCACTTATGCTCTGCCCTTGAACGGATGTCGAAAGTAAGCGAGCATTTCGGGGCACCGATTTCTTGCTCTGGGGAGGGTGTGGAGGTGTCGCAGGGGCCCTAGACGGAGTCCGGGCCAGCGGGGTCCCCGCCGACGGGCAGGCACACTTGGCCTCATCACCCTCAACTACCTCAGTTTCTCACCTGTAAAATGAGGGTGTGTGCTCCAGTTGTTTAGTTCTTTTTGGGTGTGAAGATGTTAAGATCCAGCAAATAGTAGCTAGGCCCACCCTCTTTGTGTCTGAGCCAGACGAGACTGGCAGTCCCACCGCGGGTTAGGGGTGCGGCGCACTTAAACCCGCGTGCCTCCTGCCGGAACACTGAACGATACGCCTTCCCACTCAAGGCACCACATGCCTTCAGTGTCTTCTGGCACTCGGAGTGCTTCTGAAACCACATCTGCAGGTCCCGAAAGTCACTGCCAAATGAAGCAATCGTGTGTTTAAGAAAGTGGGCCAGTTTGAGACCACTCTTTCTGACTGCTGGAATTACTCCCACACACCCCCAACCACGGCCCTAACAGCCCGCTCCATTGAGAAGTTATAATATTGCCGTTTAACACACCATCCAAAGCTAAATTCCCTAACTACTTAATTTTAGCCCCAGGTTCTCACTGGCCGAGTTCTTTTTAACCATAATGACTGCGTTGCCGAACACCGATTAAATACACAGTTCACTGCAAACACAGTGCTCGCGCAGCTCCCTTATCAGTGATCGGTGTTCAGTCAAGTCTTTTATCCTCCCTGGGTCATTGCTGATTAATGTGTGATTTTGAATACACACGGATGAATTCCTCAGCTCTCCTCTCAAATCTCTAGCCGGTTGTGGAGATCGAAAATGCCTCAGAACCCGTCCAACACACGCTAGCACGGTGTCTCCACCGAGGGACCTGCTGGTCAAGACGCCCCAACATGGCGGGTTTCGGAAGCCAGACCCACGCAGGAAGCCTCCCGCGGTCCTGGCTCCATCACTTTGACCTTGGTTTCTGTAGTTGAGTTGTTATCATTTCTGACACTTACATCTGTACTGCATCAGGCAGCTGAAACTAGAGAACAATGGAAGTCATTGTTTTTCATAGATTTCAATGAAAAACAAAACTGGTCGGTTTCTATGTCAGAGCGTTTTGCTCTAGTCTGACTTCAGGTTTGTAGCTGTGGTTGTGTTTGTCATCGGGCTTTTACAGAACCTCTGGTTTCTAGATATATTTGTTTTTAAATAATCGACACAGTGAAACAGGGTTATTAACTTCTCAGCTGTGCATATAGATGGCTTACGGAAGTCACCCACACAACAATTTGCATCTGTGACCCGGTTACAAACACGAGAAAAAAATGTGCGCTTGCAAATTATGTCGTTATATAAACGACATATTCGGAAGGAGGCAACTGGTGGTGCACGCGTCCAGGAGCACATTTTTAATCTGAAGTTGGATTATGAGTCGTGGTCTCACAAATCAGGGATCTTTCCCAAAGACACGGACCCGAAGAATCATTCCCTTAGCACAACGCTGTCCTCAAACAAGGGTTTAACCAGAAAGAGAACCTCGTCGTCCAAGGCAGATGACCCAAAAGGTGCGTTCAAGTCCTGCGGCATTGAAGGAATATAAAATCTCATATTTGCTACTTACATAATTTATATTTGTCTGCCAAATGTCCATTGTTTTAGGGATTTTTTTTTCTATTTTTCTTTAATACAACAAAAAGTAGGATCCAAGGAAGCAGGTCTCATCTCAGAGCATAAGTTTGGGAAATCGCCTGCTTGTTGGAGCTTGACAGACCTGTATGTGTTTGTTTAAAGGCATTTCCAACAGTCATCTTTTCAAATTAGAATAAAAGCACACCCTGAGAAGACGTTTTGTCTTCATTAAGGTTTATTCCGGCACTCAGCAAGGAGAGTGAGTTTGGCTCAGGTCCTTTGGCTGCCACTGAGCAACAAACACTGTTACCTGCGTACCTGCTCTCTTCTCCCTGAGCACTGGCGGCCCGGTGTAGGGGCCGTGACCTCCCTGGGGCCACCAGGGCCACTCAGGGAGCTGGAGACCAGGCCAGCTTCGATGGAGAAGCTTGGGCAGATGTGTGGGCTTCTGGACACACGCCAGTTTTGGGCATGCCTCCCACGCTGTACACAGGAAATAAGATATCGCAGAAATGTCCAGAGCTTTGTCTTCCCTCCGAAAAATAAACCCATCCTTAATCCTCCCCACCTCCCTCCCCAGGCATCCTTCTCCGTTAGGCATAAAACTTCACATCACATCATTTATTGATGAGCTAGATTTTTTCATAAACATTTGACAGTATCAGATAACTCCATTTTTAAAAGATGAGAATATTGATGACTTCACACTTTCCTCCCCATTTCTGGCTCTCATTCCGCCACCCATATTAGAAGATACGGTCCATATATACAATGGAATATTATGCCTCCATCAGAAAGGATGAATACCCAACTTTTGTATCAACATGGACAGGACTGGAGGAGATTATGCTGAGTGAAATAAGTCAAGCAGAGAGAGTCAGTTATCATATGGTTTCACTTACGTGTGGAGCATAAGGAAAAACATGGAGGACATTGGGAGAAGGAAAGGAAAAGTGAATTGGGGGAAATCGGAGGGGGAGACGAAGCATGAGAGACTGTGGACTCTGAGAAACAAACCGAGGGTTTTGGAGGGGAGGGGAGTGGGGGGATGAGTGAGCCTGGTGGTGGGTATTAAGAAGGGCACGTATTGCATGGAGCGCTCTGTGTGGTGCATAAACAATGAATCTTGGAACACTGAAAAAATAAAATTAAATTAAAAAAAAGAAAACCATTATAAAATACAACACTTGAGAAGGACATGTGAAGTGTGTTGTGCGGGTTACCCCTCCATGTGCTGACGCTGCTGTTGTTTCTAGTACTTCAGTTTTACGTTAACGCCACAGTATAGACATGGATAAATGCTTACTACTTTATTTGCTCTCCTTCCCGTTTGCACCAAGGATGTTTCTTCGAATTTGGTTTCCTTCTTTTTGAAGTATGTACTTTCAGAAATAACTTTAATAAGACTCTATTGGTAAAAGCACTCTGTATTTTGAGGGTGTGTGTGAAGGTCAAGTCCTGTGCATGGTGTGAGGTAGGGGTCCATACACTTTTCGTATATAGGTGTCCAATTGTCACAGCATAATTTCTTTAAAACAGTACAAAACTTGAAGGGGATTTTCCTTTCCCCATTGGTGATCTGCCAGATTTTTGTTGCAGGTTAGTGTCCACGGGGTAGGATAATCTGGCGTGGAGATTAGCATCCAGGATGTGTATTAAGGAGTGCTATGAGGATGAACGTATATCAGAGAAGGGAGGGAAGCAGGATTTGAGAGAGGAACGAGGTGGGCTGTGATATAGGTAGAATAAAATCCCGGCTGATCCCATAAGAGGCTCTGAGGTTGGGACAGTGTTGCAGTTGTCCTGAAGAGATGGCCTTTGTATCCTCCACATCAGCAGTCTTTGGGTACAGACTATCCCTGGAAAGGAGGCATGGTCATGGTAAGATGGTTCTATTTAGCAGAGAAATTCCTGGAGAGGCTAACAACTCTCGGAGAGGAACCAGCGGCACTCGTGGGCTGGGAGAATAGGATCCTCAGAGAGTCTGAATGGAGACTCGAAGAGGGATACAACCCCGTCTCCGACAAAACCACTATGAGGCAATGAAAACCAAGTGTGAATTTACTTAAATGGATCTTGTTTGGTACTTGCACTTCCCGAGTTTTAGGATTTGGACACTTTATCAATTCTGGAAAATCCTTATTCATTGGCTTTAGAATATGACTTTATCCAATTCTCTCTATTTACTCTTTCTGACATTAGAATTATATTAATCCTTTTCTTCCTGTCTCTGAACCTCAGAATCATATTTCTGTTGATTAATGCTCATTTTATATCATAATCAATAATTCTGATATCTGCAGTCCTTGCGAGTGTGATTGTGATGGTTGTTTTTGTTGCTTCTCTCAAGGTCCCTTGTGTGTTCTGTGATTTTTTTATTGTGAGCTCAGATTCCTAGAAATTTTATTTGTGGGAACACTTTCATGCCTGGGTTAAAATTGCATTCCTCCAGAGAGGACTTACATTTCTAGTAATGGTCACTAATTCTGCAAGCATATCACCTTTAAAAAAAATATTTTTTCTAGTTCACCCACTAGGAAGTGACGTCAGGGAATCCCAGCTGTGTGGGACCATTTTCCTTCTGACTGTAGAGCTTGTATTGCTGCCATCATTTTGCATCCTGCACACTCGATAATGTCCATCTAAACTCTAATCTGAGCTGCCCATTATCGCCCTTAGAATAATTCCTCGAAATTACTTTTTTATTCACAAATTTCAAAACTAGATATTTCTGCATTTCTTCTTCCACCAAAGCCATCCCTCACATTTTCACAAAGACAATGGCAATGTCCTCTTCACTGCTCTCTCCACTTTTTATCACACCTTCTACCGATCTATTCTACACATTGCATCCAACACATTTGTTTAGAAACACAAATTAGCTTATTCAATTAACCTTTTAATGACACAATCACACAATACAATTAATTCCAACTACATTCAAATAACTAAATAAATGCTACAATTCTTACCACGATCTACAAAGGCTTGAGTTATCCGACCCCTGCCTACTTCGCCCTCTCCACAGACGGTGGGCTCCAGACTCACTGGGCTCTGTTGTGACCAGGAAGGCCAGTCTAAACCTGCCCCTGGGACTTTGCACCTGCTCTTCCCTCGGTGTGTAGGATAACCAAGGCCATATCCGTAGGAGAGCAGATCTTACCGCGTTATAAGATATACACCCAGGTGCTCACTGTGGTGCAGCGGGCAGAAATGATTACTGATGGTGAGTCCTGACATGACCAAGCCCGCCAGTAGACAGCAGACATCAGGTTCAGGGTCCTGGGGTCTTCCTGCACCGAGGCCCCGGTC
>JAPYYM010002942.1:0-11705 GCA_028534135.1 Potos flavus
AGATAAATATGCAAAATACCATATGCAAACCTGTCACTGGTGTATTTGGAACTAGGAAGGCTGCTTTTGAGGAGGGACTTCTGAATCGAAGGAATAAATGTCAGAGAAAGAAATGTTGTTGTGTACAGAGCATGTAATTAAATTGGACTGTCTCCATTCATGTAGTCTGAAGGCAATTCTCTTCTACTCACATGCAGTCATGGGTGGGGTCTTTGGGATGTGATTAATATTCCAAAAGGTAACTTAGCATATTGTTATCACCGAGGCAGTAAATCACTGTCTCACCAATAAGAGAAAACATTGCATTTGTCTCTTGGCAGTGAGAGTTGTTTTTAAAGGGAAGTTGATTTTAGAAGATGCCTATTATGCTTTCCTTTAGAAATCTGAATGTGCCTAAAATTTAATACTTAATTAATACCTACTGTTAATGGAGCCTTCTTAACTGATTGAAGTTGGTGAGAATGAAGATTCTTAGTTCTCAACTGAGTTCAAGTTCAGTTCAAACTAGGAGTTTCTCCCAGTTTGTTGTCACCCACTTACACTGGTTTGACTCCCATCTACCTTTTTTAGCAGCCATTTGTTCTGATACTTTAAGAAATAATTATCCTATTAAAAGTTAAATAGAACAAAGACTAATCTCCAAATCATTGGATCATTGTAACGTATCATTGTGAAGGGGGAAAAATAATTTTCCCTCTACCTTTCTAGATTCTTGGCTGAGACACCCTTGACATAAAGACATTAATAAAACAAAAACAAGTAGAGCTGTAAAAATTGTATACTTCCTGCATATATGAGAGAGGCCCAAAACCACAAATAGAACTGTAATCACATGTATACTTCCTGTATATATGAGAGAGGCCCAAAACCGAGTAACTCCCTGAAATGGCTCAAGCCATCACCTTAAGTACCATCTTTGGTGAAAGACCAAAGATGTTTGGGGAGCAGGGAGGCCAGTTATGGGAGATTACCAGGAAAAGCACAATAAACAAGGGTAAGGTTGTTACACAGATTTAAGTCCTTGCTTCTCTACTGATAAGAATTCTAGAGACTTAAAGTCACCTTTCTTTTCCTGCTACAGAGAGGGAGGCATCTTTACAAATGGAGATTTCCCTTTAAGCTTAAGTATCTTTTAGGAAAGGCAACTTCTAACTGCCTACTAGTTCTCAGAGCTTTTCCTATGTCGGTTGTTTTTTGTTTTGTTTTATTTTGTTTTGTTTAATACTCAGCCTAAACTAATTCCTGTGCCAAAGAGGCCTATTTTGGGGTGACATATTCTGCTCCCCTTCATAATTAACATCTTTTAAGCATTAACAAACCCATCTTTGGGCTCTAGTACTCTCTAGAAGCCCACAAATGAATGGAGAGATGGAGGAAGTTTCTTCTAGAACAATCCACGCTGCCTTTTCACTTCTGTCATCCTGCTGTGGCGTGGGCTCCAAGGATCGCTTTCCTGCAGGTGTCAGATGTTTCGGGGGGAAGAGGTTGAGAGAGAAAGGGGCAGGGAAAGAGTCACTTAGGACTCCTTGAGACTGGGTTTCTGAGTGGTTCTTGTGATTTAAAGAAGCAAATAATGTCCTGTGTCATCCTCATCTCCAGGGCTGTGGTAAATTTATGGGAGCTATTGTAGCTATTAGATGCAGTGCATTATCTAAAAGCTGAGGTTGGCTGGGACACAGAGTCCACTGTTATTCCCGTCATCTTTAACCATAAATTTCTACACCTCCATGCAGAGCGCTCCACTTGAATGGATTTTGTGCTTAAACTGTAGCTCGTGACTGTCAGCTAGGCAGAGGTGGGCCCTACAGTGTCTGAAATGAAAGAAAGTAAAGCTTTGTCTCATGCCAGCCTGGGCTTGTACTCAGTTTGTGAATCTGCCTCCCTTAAATGGAAAAGAGGAAAAAAGCCAGTGGTAATAACCCCGAAATTACCCGAGAAAACCCGGTGAGCAGTGCCACATCAGTGCTCCCTCTTTGGTCAAGCTTCTCAGAGAAGTACTCAGTCAGGTCCCTTTTTGTGTGTCCAGTGAGAAACCACAACAGCGCTCTAATGAAATGGGTTTCAGCAGACGGGCTGGGCGGCCTTTGGAAATCCTTCTGCCTGCTGGGTTTAATTTCAGAATCTCGGCCTCTCTTATTCCGACGGCCATCGGCAAGCCTCCTTTTTTCCCCCTCTTTTTATCCTTGGCCTCATTACCCTTTGCCATTCACTTGTTGGAAAGAGAGGGGAACAAAATTGGTTGGGCATAAAGAGGAAAGCTCGATTTAGCCCTGCATTTAATCCTCCTCCCGCCTTTGACAAAAACCTGTGAAAAGTCTCCATGGGGCCGCCCTCTAAAACTATGAACGGTGAAATGGTAAGACCACTGGGGGGCGCCAGTGCAGCAGAAATCTAATTGAGTTTCTCAGTCCATTTCTCAATGTCTGTGGGACTCAACTGTAATAAAATAGATTGGCAAGGAGCAGAAGGTAATCCTTCATATCATCTCTTTTTAAATTTTCCTATTAGCCCATTTTCCATAGATACCTCCTTTGCAAATCTGGAGGGATTATTTTTCCCCTGTTCTGCTTGGTATATTCGGTTTGCCTAAGAAAGAGCTTTTTACTTCCTTCTCTACCAAATACATGTTCTTTTTTTTTTTTTTTAATTATATTATGTTAGTCACCATACAGTACATCATTAGTTTCTGATGTAGTGTTCCAAGATTCATTGTTTGTGTATAACACCCAGCGCTCCATGCAATATATGCCCTCCTTAATACCCTTCACCAGGCTAACCCATACTCCCACCCCCCTTCCCTCTAAATTCCTCAGTTTGTTTCCCGGAGTCCATAGTCTCTCACGGTTCTTCTCCTCCTCTGATTTCCCCCCCCCCCCCTTCATTTTCCCCTTCCTTCTCTTAATGTCCTCCATGCTATTCCTTATGTTCCACATATAAGTGAAACCATATGATAATCGGCTTTCTCTGCTTGACTTATTTCACTCAGCATAATCTTCTCCAGTTCCGTCCATATTGATGCAAAAGTTGGATATTCATTCTTTCTGATGACTGAGTAATATTCTATTGTATATATGGACCACATCTTCTTTATCCATTCATCTGTTGGAGGGCATCTTGGCTCTTTTCATAGTTTGGCTATTGTGGACATTGCTGCTATGAACATTGGGTGCATATGGTCCTTCTTTTCACTACATCTGTATCTTTGGGGTAAATACCCAGTAGTGCAATTGCTGGGTCATAGGGTAGCTCTATTTTTAACTTTTTGAGGAAACTCCACACTGTTTTCCAAAGTGGCTGTATCACCTTGCATTCTCACCAACAGTGTAAGAGGGTTCCCCTTTCTCCACAACCTCTCTAACATTTGTTGTTTCTTGCCTTGTTAATTTTTGCCTTCCAGAAAGATGTAAAATATAGAATGTCCTGTTTATTATAGGCTCTAGCAGGTCGTGATACTCATTGTAGATTTAAAAAAAAAATGAGCTTCTAAGTCAGGGAAATGAATTAGCACTTATTTTGAGTCAGCTGAAAATAAATTAGTTTGAATAAGGTGCTCGTTTAAATCAAGCAATAAGAAACCACAGAATGAATTACAAATATGCATGTATATATTGTGTTTGTGTGTGTGTGTGTGTATGTGTTGCTAATGTTGGCAACTGGTTGTAGAAATTGTGGCCCACAATTGACCTCAGGGGTAAAAGGGAAGAGAGATGGGAATTTATCTCCAATGGGTGTTTCCCATTTGGAAACACATTGGGAACCTTTCCATGGCCACTGTGACATTTCTTGTAGCCTCACCTTTGGAATGTCATTCTGGTATCTCAGTAGACATGGCATTTTGGAAGCCTAAGCCAGGATGCGCTGATAATGCATGACACCCCTTCGGGCCCCCCATCCACTGATGCAGCCTTTATAAGATAGACAGTTGGTATGTGTCTGGTGACCAGAGAATGCATTGCCCAACTCAGGACACTTTTGAAAGTGAAGTGGATGCTATTAATAATTATACCAGAAAGAACATGCATAAGTCAGGACTCCTCTAGTCCTCAGCAAACCAGCAGCCCTAGTTATATGCTCTTTTGATTGTAATTTTCACTCCTTTCTCATTCATGAAAGCACATCAGAGCAGGAGTGAGAAGCACGGTATATGCAAATAATCTGAAATGCTCTTAATTGACTTTGAAGGAAGAGGAGGATGCCTGTATTCTATCTCGATTAATATCAAGTTGCCCACACATCACCCAGTTGGCTGAGTGCCAGTAATAGCTCTGGACCTTTGTCAAAAGTACAAATATCTCCTACCAAAAGCCTTATCCTCCACCATCCTTGATCGCTGGCTAGAAAACACTTTGACTTACCTCTCCCTCACAGTTTATGCTATGCAACCCATTTTGTTTCTCATGATAGTCATTTTCATGTTTGCTGACCCATCCCTGAGAGGGGATGTGTTTTTCTAGCCATTTGCTCTAAGAGTCCCTCAGTGGCTTGTCTGCGTGGGGTGCTGACCTAGACCCAGGGATAGTGAGCCTTGTAGTTCTAAACCACTGAGCAAGTGTTTCCCCCATTCTGCCTGCCCACATGTGCTTTTCTGGTATTGTCTTACAGATTGAGAATTTATTGCACGTTAAAAAAAAAACAACGCTCACTCCCATTAGTTAAAGGACCACAAATAAATATAAGGGAAGCACAGTTGCAGTGTTAGAAAACTCGTCTATTCTCTAAGTTCAAAGTTAAGTCCAATTGGCTACAAGTGTTGGCTTCTTGAAGAAATGTCCCCAAGAGTCACCTATTGCTAAAAATAAGCATGGTTTAGGCAGTGCATGGCTGGATTCAGAGACTAATAGCTACTTAGCCATTTGTCAAACAGTGGAAGATTTGGAAAGGGGAAAGTGAGAAAGCCATCCAGCATTCGGGACAGTCTTCTGATTGGAGAGAGAAGACCAAAGTTCTGAGAGGTCAGCATTTTCCCAATGGTCTCTCACTGAGGCTTGAAGACCTCTTGGAGGCTTGCTTTCTTCAGCTAGAAAGGAAAACCCAGCAACATGAGCAACACAAATACAGAATTTGTTTCCACTGAGAGCAGCGAGGGTTGGTGACTCATAGAAACAGTGATGTCCCAGTGGCAATCTGACCATGGAGCTTCAGAGCAACGGCTGGAAAAATGACAGAGCACGCATCCAATCAAGAATGGTAAAGTGAGGTTCTCTGAAAGGGAAAGTAAGACGGATGAGGATTTGTTAGAAACGATTGCTAGTTACAGTAAAAGTACCACAATATTGAGCTGGGGAGGTTTGCTGTTGTTTTGCTTTATTTCTCCTTCCCCACCCCCGCGGAAAGTTTAGAGGCAATCACAGAACATTTATTCCACGCCAAGAGCATGGTTTTATATAGAATTCAGAATGTAATAGTTGAGTTATATTCAGCTTTCTTCCCCAGTTAAAAATCCTAGCTGCCAATTTTAGTTATTGAACAATGTTATATTTATGGAGAGCTTTTGGTATGCAGCGCGCTGTGAAATAGGTACTGTTGGTACTGATTTTCTGGCGATAAAAGCTATTGAGTTCTAGAAAAAAAACTTAATTTTTTGATAGCTAAAGCCTCTGACATATATACTGCTTAACCGAAAAACACTGCAGAGGATAGATGCATGTTTGAAAATCTGGGGCCCTGGCATCATTCTTCCCAGACCCTCCGGTGCCATTCCCAGATGCTGACTTTCCAGCAGAAGTAGACTATCGCTTGAACTAATTCCGCGGGGGCATTTCTTATGCCCTTACTGTGGACAATAGGCAAGTGCTAAGAGGGGCTACTGTCCATTCTTTCTAAAGACAGGGGGGGATAATCAGCTGAGTCTGGTCTGTGCTGGAGTCACTGGTCATTCTGTTTTGCTTTTGCCCTAACTTAGAAAAAAATCATACCATGGTTCAGTGTGGGACCATTTAAAATAGTCTGAAAGAAAGCATTTAAGCAATTGAAGCATAATTAGGCTTGGGAATTTTTCTTTCTGTGTTCATGCACTTCCTCAAATCCTTCACTAGATGGTGTCCCAAATCAATCCATAGTCTCCGCACCTTTGCTTTGGTCCCGGAAGAAAGGGAAGGAAGTACACAAAGCCTTCTGCAACTAACCTAACCGCCTTCCTCTGGCTTCAAGGATGACTGGAACGTTCCCCACTATCTGTTAAGTGATTAGGTCCTTTTGCAAGCTACACCTGTCAATATTTTGGGGGTGGTTCTGACAGGAAGCATTTTGTGTGATTGGCAGGAAGCTTTGCTGGCTTCATCATTAGTGGCCCCAGGGATCTCGCTGGTGCTGTGAATCAGGAACAAACTCATTTTAACTCCCTGGTGAAGACACTTCAAACCACAGGCCACAATCCTGACAGAGCTGAAATCCAAGTTTGGGGAGTGGGTAGACAGATGGATAATGAAGAGAAAATACAGACTATGATAGGCCAGTGGAAACTCATAATCCCAGTGCCCTCGCATGTACGTCTTCTGTCCACGTTCCTTGAGATATGGCCATGTCTAGAGCCTTCACTTCAAAGGAAATGATAAATTACCATTGTTTTTTTAAAAAGACTGAAACATTCATTTGATTCACCAAAGACAGTGGGGACTATCTTTCAAAAAGAAACTGGATTTGAGGATTCTGTAAAAACTGTCCAGTGGGCTGTATTCATAGATAGGAATCCATCCTTTTCCAGAATTATTAAGTGTGTTTAGTTTCAGACTCTGCTTAGTTCCACAGCGCCTCCTCCCCCTTTTCTCCCTGCTTGATTATTCAGATAGCTAAACACACCATCATTTTGACAGCTAGATAGACAGTTGATTCATTATTGTCAGTAGTCAAGGAGACTGAATTTTTTCATGATATGTTTTGAGGTCTGGAGCCAGATCTGTGGGGAAAAAAAACAAACTTTTAGACAAGCCGGTGGATTGGATGCTGAAATCCCTGGGAGGGAACAATGGCTGGGCTCCACGTGCGATCAGTTGGCTGTCAACATAAACAGCAGAGCCAGATTCTAACTGACTGGTCCGATGAGATGCTTCATGTGGAAGGCTTGGCTCAGGCCAATGATAATGAAAATCACCTGAGGGGCAAAGAGACCAGGGCCAGAACCTGAAAGGTGCCATGTTGTAGAGACATCCCTACTTGGCTGCTACAATGTCATGAGGTACCAGAAAGGACCTGTGAGGACGAAGGATGGAGAGAGAATTCCTGACCTAAATTGCTTTTTTTCACTGAGGGAATTTTCTGGACACTTCTGCCCTTAAATGCTCAAACTCAACACTATTTCAGTTTTACTCCTCTGCATCGCTGGCCCACAGAAACACCGAAACACAACACTGAATTTGTAGAAAATGATTTTTGTCCCCATGATAGAGCTGGCTCATTTTTTTTCAAATACTCTAATGGTGATTTTTATTGACAATTATTTGGATGACAGTTTTTCTGTCTTGTATCCCCCAATTAAACCTCGGTTTTTTTGGTTGATGTTCCTCAGTGTGAGATGACTGATGATTCAGGCTTCGATGTTGTCAGCTGAGAGAGAAGTACAAAGTAGGGAGAGAAAGAAGCTTCTCAGGGGGAGTGATAGCCCACCCTTCACCTTAATGCCCAGTGGGAAATGCTGTGGTGCTATTTTCACTGGTGGTGACGACTTTTTGCATTTCTCATGATCTACATGTCCCTTTACTTGGCTTTACGTGGAAATCATAGGGAAGTTTTGGTAAAAGTCAATTTTCCAGGCTCAATTTCTTAAAGAATGGAGGTTTATGAGGTCTACAGTGAGTGGTTCCCCTAAAATCTGTATTTTTAACAAGCATCTCCAGATGATTCTAAGGCAATTTCTGCACGTTCTAGATATATAAAGGAGGGTGACGTAAGGCCTAGTAGAGATGCTACTCTCTCCCCCCACCTCTGTACTTGAATTATGTTAACGTCAGGAGTAAATGAATAATAAGTTATTTCCACATACTGTACTCCCTGTCCCATGTTTATTCAAGCATGGAATCATACTGTCAGTTCAGAGCGATTTCACTCACCTTAAACATCTCCTCTACGAATAAGGTCGAAGTCTCCTTAAGCATATAGTCATGTTTTTTAGAAGAATATTTCCAGTTTTTGTTTTAGACTGTTTCAGGAGGAAGGTGTTCATACCAGCCTTGGTGTCTTGTGAGGGAGCTGGGACAGATAAGAGGCATGTCAGATTATCTATCTCATGGATAGAACAGACACTGTGTAGTTGTTAATGATGTTGGTCATTATTTTGGCAGTAGAAGAGGTACAAAGAAAGAAGGAGAAGGGATTTTATTTGGAAACAGGGTGAACGCCAAGAGGAGGATTGGAAGATAAATTAAAATGTTAAGTCAGGCAGAAAATGTATTGGAAAAATTAATATACTTTCCTCTGATGACATTTAAATTTACGGGGAGAAAAAGGTGGTTCGATGTGTCACGATGGTCATTGTAGCCCATGTGCAAAGATGGTGGATATTGGCCATGAGCTCCTGAGCACATTTGACCCTGATTATTTATGATCAAGGATATTGAACAGATCCTACAGCAACATATTAAGATTCATTGCTCTTTTTTTTAAGGGGGAAGGGGCAAAGGGAGAGGGAGAGAGAATCTTAAGCAGGCTCCATGCCCAGTGTGGAGCATGAAACTGGGGCTCGATCTCACAACCCTGAGATCATGACCTGAGCCAAAATCAAGAGCTGGATTGTTTAACCCACTGAGCCACCCAGGCGCCCCAAGATTCATTGCTTTTTAAAAAGAAAACTTGACCTCCTAGTCTGAGTTTGAGAAATCATAAAATTGACTTGTGTTTAATTGAGCAGATAGCACTGAGATTTTGTTTTCTATCCTTGTCCATGCAGGACAGAGCTCTAATGCAAGACTTTTGGAATTGTATGGCTTTGGTACAAAACACAGAATTATTATCTGTCATTCAAAATATATTCCTGAATTGAGAAGAAAGCATTTTCATGTCAGGTCAATATCATTAGAAGTCTAATTAATGAACATGTAAATTATGACATATATTAATAGTTACTCTTTGTTATCATAAGTTTATCTTATCAAACCAATTGCTCGGCAGATGTTTACTTAAAGATTCTCTGCTTCACCTCATTACTGTTTGACTTCATTCATTAACTTGGAATGCATTAAATAGGCCTTCAGTGAGAATCCACTCTGTGTGGACAAAGATGAAAAAAAGAAATGAAAGATGAAAGAAGCTGAAATTCATTGAGTGCCTACTCACTGGCACTTTATGTCATCTCAAATAATTCCCATAAAAACCTTGTGAAGTGCCTTCTATTATCTCTATTTTAAATATGGGAAAGCCAAGGATTTATCCATGTCCTTCAGTGATCACCGGGTAGCTTTTAATGTTAGCCAATATAAACATGACTGTGAAACATTAGGTTTGCTCTAAGATGCTTTTGCTTCTTTACGTGCCCTTTTAAGTTTTCTTATGCTATAGCAGGGATCAGCCTACGACCAAATCCAGCCCAATGCCTGTTTTTGTAAATTAAGTTTCATTGGAACAACCACGCTTATGTGTTTTTTATTACCTGTGGTTGCTGTCACCTACAACCTGAGTAATTGACAAAAAACTGTATGGCCTGCAAAACAGACAAGATTTACTCTCTGGCTCTTTACAGAAAACATTCGCTTCAGTTGGGCATCTGCCTTTGGCTCAGGTCATGATCCCAAGGTCCTGGGATCGAGCCCCACGTCCAGCTCCCTGCTCAGCGGGGAATCTGCTTCTCTTTCTCACTCTGCCCCTTCCCCCTGCTTGTAGGCGCCCTCTCTCTCAAATAAATAAATTAATAAAATCTTTAAAAAAAGAAAGAAAGAAAACATTTGCCAACCTCCATGCTATAAATTGATACTGTCTCTCCATATGACTAAATCACTTTTAGGATGGCAGATACTCATTGAATAATAGTTTAGAATCATCCAGTTGTTGCCTCGACTTTGCCTATGGAAATCTAAATGTGTGGTATTCTCAGGGTTCGAGGGCTTTAAGTCAGCCACGTCTAATGCAGGGAAAATTAGAGGCAGACAAGAGTTACCTAGCTTCTTCTAAGAGGGATTCATCCTGGATCTAACCTAATACACCTAGTTTGAGCTGTGTTAATTAAGTTTCACTTAATTATACAACTGCAACAAATGAGCCCCCACTCCCAGTCTCAGTGGTTCATAGTAATTAAGATTACTTTCTTGACCACATGTCATGTCTGCTGTGGGTCAGTGGCAGTTCTGTTTTGCCCCATGGTCTCGATCTCTGCACCCATGCCGAAAGAGGAGCTCCCTTCTGGAATATGCCATCCTCACAGCAAAGGGAAAGGAGGTGAGGGCTAGTGGAAACACTCACCGGGCTCTTAAAGTTTCAGCTCAGACTCGACCACATAATAATGGAAGGGCGACCAATACTCCTGCTACGGGGAGACACTGCAGGCTTCTGGGCAGAGGCAAGGACGCCTACTCTCTGAGCAGGCGTGAATAATTAAGAACAATAATAAAATCTACCACAGGCCCCACCAATCAATCCCCCATCTGCCCACCAAAGCACGTCCATTCTCCCAGCCATCACTTAGGTAACCGGAGGGCGCTGTGAAATCTCAGAGTCACTGCTTCCTGGGAGCCCTTCACTCTCCCACTCCTCGTCCGGATGGGTTATTGCTCTGGGTTTTGTTCTAGCAACCCAGCTTTAGCTCATCTTCCCCACATGTGTTTCTGCTTTTCTTTCTGGGGCGAGTGCCCGTGACTTGACAAATAATCAATGGTGAGGTAAAAGCAGGTCCAGTCAACAGATTTTGATTTATTTCCATCAATAGGCGCGCACTATTCTGAGGCCCTTCAGTTATTCCACAGCCTTGCCTTCTATTTGTTGGGGTTATAAAATAGAAAGTAAAATCACCTCAAAAGCTGCCTTGTGATATAAGTTTCAATTTCCTTTTTAAAGAAAGCTGACCCTTTTGTGAGCCCGAAGATGAAAGCTGCCTGTTAAATGCAGATATTTCTGGCTATTCTGCCTGGAGGTCAGTGAAGTAGAACAAGATATTAAAGATACTTCCCCAAACTGGGTCAGAACAGTGTTAAAAGATGAGAGGATTATTTCAGGGAGCTACACAATAATCCACTCACACAGGTTGAAAAACTTAATTTATGTCGTGTTTTTTGGATCCCCAAAAACTGTCTGAGGAGATGGATTAGCCAGCCAGCCTCGCACGCCGGGTTGCCGCACACATCCCGTTTTTACTGCTCCATTCAGCAGAACTCCATTATTTCAAAAGCTAAGCAAAAGCAGGCTTTAAAAAAGCAATTTCATCATTTTCTACCTATCTCTGAACTAGTAAATCAAGAAAGCATTCCAAAATTATTTCCCCCACTTCAAATGAAGCAGGAAAAAAAATTCTTAGAAATTGAAAAAAAAATACGTAGGTTGAATGACCAAAATTAATATTAAGGCTGACAGGTTATAGCTCAGAGTGATATCTTTTGTTTGCTTATATGATGTATTAGATTAATATATCTTCAACATGAAAGGCCTTTTCATTAAACTCAGTAGTGAATGAGGAACATCTGCCCTCACTTTGCACGTTGATGTTGTTCTGGGAGTGCTAACCGACGCGATGACCAGAAAAAAGACATGGGCTTTAAAATATTTCAGGGGACAAGCCCCAAATGGGT
>JAPYYM010002943.1:0-11705 GCA_028534135.1 Potos flavus
AAGAGCAAAAATTATTAACTGGCCTTATAAGGACCTATGGGTCTAACCATCTATAAAACATACCTTCTGTCATTGTCACAACTTGCTCAGCAGTGCCTTCTGCCATGTTATTTATGAAGTATTGTTTAGTACTGTTCCTGATACCAGTATTTCAGATTGACTGCAAGTCTGTTTCAAATATGTTTTAGTGTCAGTGGAAAACAAAATTGAATTCAAGATGGATGGGAGGTAAGCTTTTCCCTTAAGTGATGAGATCAGGGATTGGGTAAAGGTACATGAGAAAAGGACAGCATCAAAGCTTCTGTACTGCCTGGTCACTCAGGTGCAGACCAGTTTGGGGACAATGTACACAGGGGTTTTTGTTATGATAGAATGTATGCATTCCATGTAAACCTCGCATTCTGCAAAATCTTAAAATACTCAGGGCTTATTAGAGTAATAAGGTTGAACCAGTGCACTTGAAACTAGTATAATTCTGTAAAAGGAATCACACATACAACAACAAGAACAAACAAAACCTCTGGACATTGAGAAGTAACCTCATTACCAAAGGCAAGTAGCTCATTATGGCTCTAGACTTCCTATATGGATAATTAAATTACACCCCCGAAAATGAAAATTAAAGTGAAAATACTGGCTTACTGACCCTGAGATAATGTGGATGTAACTGCATTAGGGGAGGTACAATATGCCAGGAACCTAGAACTGTATAAGGTGCAGGATTTACAGCTCTATGAAAGAACAGTTTGCAAGCACTTCCTTTATCAATAAAGCAACAATAAAAAAGTAAAGCCAGTAGCATTCCTCTCTGAGTGGTAGTCATGCTTATTCCCTTCTTGCTAAATATTATAATTCTATTTATGATAATCTGGTTGTCTTTACTGCAGAAAATAGTTCATATTGGGACACCTGGGTGACTCAGTTGGTTAAGCATCTGCTTTTGGCTGAGGTCATGATCCCAGGCTCCTGGGATCCAGTTCCAAATCAGGCTCCCTGCTCAGCGGAGAGCCTGCTTCTCCCCCTACCCGCTGTTCCCCTGCTTGTGCTTGCTCGCTCTCTGACAAATAAATAAAATCTTAAAAAAAAGAAAATGGTTCATACTCCAACATATGTCCATTTTATTGTAATTTTCCCATTTTCCAATCACTGCTAAGTTGTTTTAGGAACATGCATTGTAGCAGAATGCCATGCATATGAAAGTCGAATACCTGAAAGTTGATTTCTTCAAAATTCTTTGCTCAGTTATCTTTATGTATTTGTGTTACTCCTAGACATCTGCTTATCTCAGTTGGAAGTCTGATGGCTTATACCATTAATCATTATATCTGTTTTTGTACTATGATGGGAAACTCATGGTAAAAATATAAATGCAAAGTCTAATATATAAAGCAATGTGATCTTAGGGGTAGTGCAAATTATGTTACCAATCATGTTTGTCTAATTGTGAAGATGAGAGACAAAATGGAATTTCAATTTTTATAAATGTTGTATCTCATGTATTTTATTCAATCTGTCATGATTAATAAAAGATCCTATAGATCATAATTTTTTCTTGTATTGTTTTGAATTAGTATTCCAGACTTCTAGAGCAGAATATTTATAAACTAGAAAAATGAATTATGATCATTTGAATTTTTTTCCCAAATTAAGGAACAAATTGGTATATACATTATTTCTTTTTTTTAAGATTTTATTTGTGAGAGAGAGAGAAAGAGAACACGAGCAGGGAAAGGGCAGAGGGAAAAGCAGACTCCCCTCTGAGTGGGGAGCCAAATGCAGGGGCTCGATCCCAAGACCCTGGAATCATGACCTGAGCTGAAGGCAGAGGCTTAATTGATTTTATTTATTTATTTTAGAGGAAGAGAAAGTGCAAGCAGGGAGGGGGGAGGAGCAGACGAGTGGGGGGAAGAATTTCAAGCAAGCCTGACCTGGGGCTTAATCCCATGGCCCTGAGATCATGACCTAAACAGAAACCAAGAGTCAGACACTCAACTGACTGAGCCACCCTGGTGCCCCAAGTATATACATTATTTCTAAGAGAAAATGTTTGATACACTAGTTATTTGAAGCATAATTTAGTTACTTTTAAAATAATAGATAAAGGGATATCTGAAGTGTCGCTCTTAGATCTATGACTTTATAATCTTTGACAATCTGTAGAATATACCAGAATGACCTAATTATGTCTGGGATTAAAGAATCCTACATTCATCATAAAAATTCAATCTCTATATTAAAATAATAATACTAATAATCTCATTAAAATTGGAATTTACAAATAAAATTCCATTATAAAATTGTGATTCCAGGATTGTAATATATGTTGATAATTAGTTCTTTATAAAACATTCTAATCATTGGAGAATTATTTTTTTAAATGTGGTATGTCAAATTTTGTTGCTGAGTGCTGCACCACTCTTGATGTCATCTATGATGTCATGATGGTGGCGGCTATCAACATTGCAGCCCTCAGACCAGGCAGTCCCCAGATCTCTTTAATGGTTCCAGAGAGCCCTCTGGCTAAAGATTAGTGCTGCATCTGTTGGGCAATGTAACAATTTCATCAAAAGTAATATTTCTATTGTGCTTAATGTTTCTCTGCTTCTTTTTGTCTCTTGGCAATTCCTTGAGAGCTGATAATCAGGCCAGAAGCAGAAGGTACCACTTAAATCTGGGCCTGTCTGTTCTGAATGGTCAGTTTCACTGTAATCCTCAGACCCTTCCCATCACCGGTTGCCTTGGTGATGTCATCACAAACCTTTTTTGGAGACCAGCCCAGGGGGCTGATCCTCAGGGCCAGGGCAGATGTGCACTGACTTCCCAACGCCATGCACCTCAGGCATAGGACTCTGATCCCTTTAGGGTGGAATTTAAGTGGCATGGTGGAGGTAGATGGAATTGGATGAACCTGAATTCTGGAGGATCAAAGAGAGCTGTACCTGGGCCTTCTCTAAGTCAGAGCCAAAAGACTCAGTATCAGATAATTTCTGAATCAATTTAATACCGGTGAATAGTTGCTATCCACAAACATATTACTTTCTATCCCTAGTACAAAAATAGCTATGTAAAAATGATATTTGCAAAACATATATTATCTATAAAATGTTTAATAAAACCTCTCCTGAACAAACTCTTACAGGTAACTAGAAGAGGACATATCAGAGGATATCCCTAGGCTAAAGGTAAGACAGTTATTTTAACTCAGGAAGCACATTGACTGAATTCAAATTTCAGCTCCCCTCATTCCTGGGACAAGTTATATATAGGATTCAATTTTCTTATCCACAATTGAGGATAATAATACCTTCCTCCTGTGGCTGTTGTAAAGTTTAAATGAATGCGTACAGTGCCTGACAGACTACAAACCTCAATGTTATTATTATTGTTACTATTTTCAATGGAATCAAATTTTTAAAAACTACAATAGAGGCATTATATGAGGTGATAACTCTTAACTTTTATAATTATATTGACTGTCAGGGCTGAATCTTAGTTTAGTGATGCATAGTAATTCTATTATTTCCACCGAGGACTCCAATTTTAACTATACAACATTGGTTGTATCCTTCCATTATTAAACACAAATGTTTGCATTTAAATATTATAAAAAAGAAACAAAGCACAAAATATTTTATCTATATATTGAATTTATTAAGAGTTCCCAGGTGAGTGTTTCTCAGTTTCCCAGGCTAAGACTAGATTGGTCAATTCAAACCAACAATAAAGTACCTTGCTCACTTTTTAATTGGATTTTTAATGAGTTATAGTTCTTTATATGTTTTTGATAGTAATCCTTTATCAGGTGTATGGTTTGCAAATATTTCCTTCTATTCTGTGAGCTACCCTTTCATTCTATTGGTTTTGTCCTTTGATTCACAAAGGTTTTTAGTTTTAATGTGGTATAATTTATTTTTGTTTTGTTGCCCACACTTTAACTGTCATTTCCAAGAACTCATTGCCAAACCAAATGCTATGAAGCTTTTCCTGTTTTCTTCTAAGAGTTTTATAATTTTAGTTCTTACATTTGTCTTCAGTGAATTTCAGATAATTTTTTTAAATCTGTTTTAGGAGTCTAAGTTCATTTCTTTGCCTGTGGACATCCAGTTTTCTTACAACCATTTGTTTAAAATGTCCTTTCGTCAATGAATGGGCTTGAAACCCTTGTAAAAAATCATTCTCCCGTATATGTGAGGGTTTATTTCTCAGCTCTCTATTCAATTCTAGTGGTGTATAGGTCTATGTTTCATGTCAGTAATACTATGAAAATATGGAAATCAAAATAGTGTAAGTTTAGGAGTCAGGAAGTGTTAAGACTTCCTCGTGAAGACTGTTCTGGATATTTGATGTCCCTTAAGATTCCATATGAATTTTAGAATGGATTTCTGTATCTATAAAGAAACATCATTAGGATTTGTAAGGACTTTGTTAAATTAACATACATTAAGTAGAGCCCTGATGGGGTGTCAGATGATGAGTACAGCTCAATAAAGACCACAGGGGAAAGTAAAATAGAGAAGCTTATTACTCACAGGTCCTGGAAGATGTACACAGCATGTCTTGAGGGGTCGCATGAGGAATTAAAAGCTGAGTGCAGTGGCAGTACCTGGGGAATATGATTTTATTAGCATTCACAGGGGGAGTGTTTCTAGGGTTTCCTGGACTAAAACTGGATTGGTCAATTCAAATCAAAAATAATGGTAAACTCAGTGGGGGAGGGGAGGTGGTCTTATTTTAAGGGGCACACAGGGAGAAGGAGCTGAGAGGTAGGAGAGATCGTCACCAGAAGTGTTGAGGGAGTCATATCGGGGACTTAAATTTTCTTGTTTAAGACTAACTCTCTGGGCTATTATCTAGGGCATGCACTTGGGAGGTGGGCTAATGTCAGTTCAACTAGCCACTTAGCAAACAAAATGGATTCTCAGGAAGCAAAATTATGGTGTAGTTTAAACTCTAAACAGCATTTTGGGGGCACCTGGGTGGCTCAGTGGATTAAAGCCTCTGCCTTCGGCTCAGGTCATGATCTCAGGGTCCTGGGATCAAGCCCCTCATAGGGCTCTCTGCTTAGCAGGGAGCCTGCTTCCCCCTCTCTCTCTGCCTACTTGTGATCTCTCTCTCTGTCAAATAAATAAAATCTTTAAAAAAAAAAATAAACAGCATTTTGATAGGAATTACATTGACTCTGCAGATTCCTTTGCATAATATTGACATCTTGACAGTATTGCCTTTAATCCATTAAAACAGGGTGTCTTTCCATTTGTGTCATCTTTAGCTTCTTCCATCTATATTATGTAGGATTTTAATGTACAAGTGTTCTCATCTCTTTGGTTAAGTTTATTTCTAAGCATTTATTCTTTTTGATGTTGTTGTAAATAAAATTGTTTAATTTCCTGTTTGGACTATTCACTAATATATAAAATGGAAGGATGGTGTGTTTTGTATCCTTTAACTTAGTTGAATTTGTTTATTAGTTCTAGTGGTTCTTTCTCTTGTTAGACTCTAAGATTTCCTACATATAAGATCATGTCATCTGCAAACAGAGATAAATTTATTTCTTCTTTTCCAATTCAGCTGACTTTTCTTTTTCTTGCTTAATTGGTCTGGTAAAAACTTCCAATATTATCCTGAATAGAAGTGGTGAAAGTGGGTATCCTTGTCTTATACCTGATCTCAGAGGAAAAGCTTTTAGTCTCACCAATGAGTTTAGTATCAGCTGTAGGTTTTTCTTCTATAGACTATTATGTCACAGTACATCCCTTCTATTCCTGGTTCGTTGAGTGCTTTTATCATGAAAGTGCGTTAAACTAATATGATTTTTAAAGGAGTTAATAACTGCAAAATCGATCATAAGTTTATGAAAAAAGTTACATCATTTCTTTCTCTAGAAAAATTCAAAGTAAAACTTGCTACATTTATTTAAGCTGCAAATGATAAGAAGAAATATTTTTTAGACAATATTCAGGCAAGGAATATCCAAAAATTGAAAAAAAAATTGATCCTAACACTTTTGATAGCTTGGATGATGGAAATTTACCCAGTAATAATTAAAATAACAAAAGTTAAACACCAAAATAAATTTAGGCGATTTCAAAGTAATATTATAAACAATACATAATTTACCTCTAGAATTATTTGATTGATATATTTTTAACCTTTTCGAATCTAAAAATAATTTCAATTTATGCAATATAAAATTACTGCTACTAGGCATTGGTCAAAATGTGTTAATCAGTTAAGATGTAGCATTTGGGTGAGCTTTCTATTAGCCTATAAGTATGTCTTAAATATCACTGACAGGAAATAATTAGTTTAGAGATTTTCCTCTCTAAAGGAAGGAAGGTCTTTACTAAATGTTAAAAATCAACTACAGTGACAGATGCTATGATAGGCACTTAACATAAGAGAAAGCAAATGCCAGATGATTTAGATTGATAATTGCCAAATATTTGGCACCATTGAAAACTTTTGAGGGAACAGCCCCAAAGAAAGAGTATCGAGCACACAAGTTATATTTTAAACTTACCATGATTAATTTTGTACTGCTACTGAGCAATTTAATTGGTTCCTTTGCTTTTTACTCTCCCCTTCTTAACAACTATTTCACACCTTCTGTCTCATCAAATTTCCACTCTTTCTCTGTGCACCTTCTTAATTTACAATCCTGCTCATACTTCACTGAAAAAAAAATGTAGTAATTAGAAGAACACCACATATTCTCACCACTCAATGACACACCTACTAGTATCCATAACTTTATTTTCTGCTTCCTAGATCTGCTACAATACATTAATTGTTCATGTTCCTATCTCAGTCAAGTCCTTTCAAAAAAAAAAAAAAATACACACACACACACACACACACACACACACATTTTCCTCTTTACTGAATCATTGCCATTAGCATATAAAGACATGTTGGTTCTATCATTTTAATAACACTTACCTGATTCCATTTATATTCTAGAGACCACCCCTTTTCTCCCTGCCCCTGCTTGATTAAAAATTCTTGGAAGAACTAGCTCTACTTGATGTCTACAAGACTTCTTTTTACATTCTCTTATCTAATCCAGCTTTATCCACATGGTTTCAGCAAAACTGTTCCTGTCAAGTTCGTCAAAGACCACTATGTGCCAAATAAATCAACCCACTCATTTTATAAAATTTCCCCGTTTTACTTCTAGCACACTACACTGTTGTCTCACCTTTTCAGTTTCTCCCCAACCTGTTATGATTGGAAAATTCCACAGTTCTGTACTCAGTCTTTCTTCTCTTTTTTCATCCTTTCTTCTGGGGATTTTATCCTGCCTCTAAATACCATCTATGTGTTGATTTCCCCAAAGTTATATCTCCAACCCCTGGCCTATCCACTGACTTCTGAAATTTTATACCACAAAACATGTTGAGCATAGAAACTTGGAGGTACAATTAACATCTCAAAATTAATGTTTCTAAAACTGAATTTCTCATGTCACACCATTCTGACCTCAAACTCACTCAATCTGTAGTTTTCCCCTTCATAACCAATGATAACTTTACCCTCCCAGTTGCTCAGTTGCAAAACTTGAAACCATTCTGTATACCTCTCTTTCTCCCAACACATATATGAATTGTTTTCGAGGTTCACAAATCACTTCAACTGTGATATCTTAGTCTATGTCCTATGGATTTATATCAATAATTCTGTAACTGGTGTTTCAGATTCCACCCATTCTTTACACTCATAACAAGAATTATTCTTATAAACTGCAAATCATTCCACATCTCTGTTCCATATTTCCCAGTGGTTTCCTGTTTCCCTCAGGACAAAGACCAAATCCACATGATTGAATAATGTCCACCTTTAAGCCCTCTCTAATGTTATCTCCTTCTTCTTTTCCAGAGTCCCTGTACTATAGCAACACTGATTCTGCTGATTCTCGAATATGCCAGGCATTATCTCACCATATAATCTTTGTTCTGTTTCCTCCACCTGGAATGTTCTTCCTCCATATAACCTTTTCTCCAGCTTTACCTCTTTGACCTTTTTACTCAAATGCCACTTTCTTAATGATGCCAACCAAAGTACCTTGGATTTTACTCTCTCAACTCACTTGATTTACTCCAATTTTTCCATAGCATTTATAACCTTATAGTTTGTTATGTAACAAATGATTTTATATTTATTATATTCTGTATTATATATTACACTATTTTTACTCTCTGCCTTTCCAGAATGTTGAATACAGAGATCATTTGAAGTTTTTTTTCACTAAAAGATTCAAAGTGCACAGAAGAGTGCTTGCTCATTCATAAATAATTACCGGATATATGAATAAGTAAATAACTGAATTTATATAATATGGAAATGTATTCACCTGCTACATTATAAAGCATATACAAACACTCATATAAAAAGGAGATAAAAAATAAGTACTGCGTTAGACATTTTAACTTTATAACACAGTAGGCCATTGTGAATGCCTGTGGGGTTTTGGTGGTGGTGGTGGTGGTGGTGGTGGTGAGATAATACTTAAAAATAAATTTTATTCTATTCTCCTTTCTTTATAATGTTAAGTATTTTAACATTGCAGTGTCAAGTTAAACTGAGCTTGGTGTACTTACATTTAATCATTTTTGGATTTTGAATGATAAAATCAGTGTATCATTAAGAAATACTAAGAAGTATGATATCAAGTAAAATGAATTAGTGTAGTATATTAGATATATAATGTAGTGGAAGAAATACGCTGCCAATTACATTCCAAATTTATGACTGTGTATTAATACTTTCATTAAAAATTAAAGTCTTATTTTTTGAAGAATAAAATGCAATGTAAATATTTTAAACTTTGAGCTAGATGGTGTGGATTCTAAATGTAATTCCACCACTAAGTACATTAGAAAACAGAGTGGGGCAAAATATTTGTTTTCTCCACTTGAGATTCTTCACATGTTTAATTTGAAAGTTCAGTTACAGGGCCATCTAAGTTTCTTTCCAGCTCTGAGAATATATGACTTCCTCAAATAAAAAATAATAATTTTAAATATTTTAAAATGGTTTGAAAGTTGATGAGATGTCCAAGTTATATGGACTTTTTAATAATAGTCTCCCAGATGTTTCTGCTTAAACTTTTAGATTTAATAGTGTGTTAAAAAAAAAAAAGAAAGAAAGAAAAGCATAAATTTTAAAATTAAAGTCACAACAGGGGCATGTGGGTGGCTCAGTTGGTTAAGTGTCTGCATTCGACTCAGGTCATGGTCCCAGGGTCCTGGGATCAAGTCCCACATCAGACTCCTTATTCGGCAGGGAGCATGCTTCTCCATTTCTCCTTCCCCCACTAAACTCGCACTTTCTCTCTAGCTCTCTCCCTCACAAATAAAATCTTAAAAAAAAATTATAAGAGAACTATAGAGAATAAACTAATGGCTACCAAGGGAGGTGGGCTGGGAGGTTGGGTGAAATAGGTGATAGAGATTAAAGAGAGCACTTGCTGTGATGAGTACCAGGTGATGTATGGAAGTGTCGCATCAGTATGTTGTACACTTGAAACTGATATTATATTGTATGTTAACTGGAATTTAAATAAAAACTATTTTAGTGTCAACAAGCAACATATAGTATGTTTAATATTTACTTTATATTCTGTTTAATATAGAAGCAACATTTCCCAATAGAATGTCTGACTTTCTACACCGTTTTATATTTTTGTAGTTAGTGAAATATTAACAGGAAAATGGTGATGTTAAACAATACTATCAATAGCTCTACAAGTGCAATAGAAAGCATGATTTTAAGAAGAAATTAGTTGTTAAGATTATTGTATACTTTTCCATATGATCTCTAATCTGGCTTCATTTTTATTGTATCCTAGAACAAGCTGCTTATGCTCACTGTAGATATAAAGCAATGCTTAATACCACATCATAAGGCAGCTCACAGCATAAGCAAAGACATCTGTTAAAAGTATCATGCATACTTATGAACCGTGGTGCTCAAATGGTTTTGTTAGCAAAGCATTGCCACCTAATTTATTTTTTACAGCAAATGGAAGCCTCATTTTTCATGGTTTGGTAGTTGCATTCAAATATGCCAATAATTTCAAATGCAATCACTTCTATACAGCAAATTTATTTGAGAACATACGATGGAATTGTTAGTTCTGTTGATGGGCAGACAGCTTCTCCAACAGCAGTTTAACTCAGTCTTTTCTTGCTGTTTTTAAATTAATTTTAAAATAATATTTTAGTAAAATTTAGGAACTTTGATTTCATGTAAGAATTAAATATGACTTCCAAATGTATGGAAATGAAAAATTATAAACTTTCTCTCTTAGAGCTTTGGAATTGTGTCACTTATTTTCCTGTATTTTCAGTAGCTGAAAGCGTTTTTACATAGGAAAATGAAAACGTTAAGAAATTTTATGATTAACATATGCCAAAGGAAATTATAAATAAACAACAATATCCTTTATAGAACAGATTACAGATGCTGAGAAATTATAATACGCTGTGTATAAATTTAACTTTTTCAAATAGGTTACTTCATATACCACTTTTAAATCACATATTCAAAAGTAGTGATGGCAATTTGACATGTAGGTATTTTTATTTGTCTCTGAATCAGAAAATATGAAATAAAATAACTTTAATTCTAAATGTCTAACTTGTGATTTCCCAATCAAATATTAGTGTTTGTCTAAGGAATTCTTTATTAAAGTTTGGTGAAATTTTATAGAACAAATCACTAAGTTATTTTGCCTGTGAAATTGCAGCAATAACAATATTATTTAATGACCCA
Source organism: Potos flavus (assembly GCA_028534135.1). Taxonomy (NCBI): domain Eukaryota; kingdom Metazoa; phylum Chordata; class Mammalia; order Carnivora; family Procyonidae; genus Potos; species Potos flavus. The sequence goes on from JAPYYM010002943.1 coordinate 10,774, forward strand.
TTTAAGTCTTTGTATAAAAGAGTTTAATGCTTTTCAAAATGCTCCTAGATGTAAACAAATGAAACTTGATGAAAATTAAATGGAACTAGCAGCCCTGCAGGAACCTATAACAATAAAACAATGAAAGAAATAATAAACACATTTTGTCATGTCAGAAACAACATGGCATGCTATATAAATGATGTAGGATAAACTTGCGAGTCTAGTGGACAATGACAATTACTACTGATAATGGTAATATTTTTTATTTTAAATATAATATTATAAACATAAGTTACAATTTATAATTATAATTTACAATTATAATTCACACTTTTATGCTCCATTTTTTCCCACTATTCTATATACAGTAACACATTATTCTCACAACTCTATCAAGAAAATGCTGTTATTATCTACTGTTAATGTATGGAGTTTCAGAAGGGAAATAACACCACATAACTGATATATGATGAAACCAGGACTTGTGTGTACTTGACAGTCACCACCAACTATCATTTTAATTGTGAAACAAAGAATCGTATATAGTAATTTTTAAAAAATTGATTTTTTTTACACAGACCATAAGGACAGATGATAATGAAACACTGAGAAAACTCCCTCCTAACCTGCTGTTACCATGATCCCATGTCATTTTTCAGAAGCATAGACATTGTAAGGCAAAGGGAATGTGTCTGAGACACAGAGAATAAAGTCAAGGCAGACAGCGGCCTGTTTTGTTGCCATGCTGAGCACAAAGGGTGGTTTATCATATGAAACACATACTATTATTGGAGATTTGACCAGCTGGGAACATCAGTGCTCAAGTGTCACCAACGGTATCCACCTCCGCTTCTCTAATGGCAGCACCCACAGGAAATCACAAACCCAGTAGCTCCACCACCTTCCCCAGCAGAGCCAGCAGAAACCCTGCCCAAGATACTGCAGGAAAT
>JAPYYM010002944.1:0-11704 GCA_028534135.1 Potos flavus
TTTATTTATTTGACAGAGAGAGAGACCACAAGTAGGCAGAGAGGCAAGCAGAGGGAGAGGGGGAAGCAGGCTCCCCGCTGAGCAGAGAGTCTGACATGGGGCTCGATCCCAGGACCCTGAGATCATGACCCGAGTCGAAGGCAGAGGCTTTAACCCACTGAGCCACCCAGACACCTCCAAAAATTGAAATCTTGTCATCTGTAATGACATGGATGGAACTAGAGGGTATTATGCTAAGTGAAATAAGTCAATCAGAGAAAGAAAATTTTCAGATGATCTCACTGATATGTGGAATTTAAGAAACAAGGCAGAGGATCATAGGGGAAGAGAGGAAAAAATGATACAAGATGAAACCAGAGAGGAAGACAAACCATAAGAGACTCTTAATCATAGGAAACAAACTTAGAGTTGCTGGAGGGGGAAGGGGCGGGGGGCGAGGTAACTGGGTGATGGACATTAAGGAGGGCAGGTGATGTAATGAGCATTGGGTATTATATAAGACTGATGAATCACTGACCTCTACCTCTGAAACCAGTAATACATTATCTGTTAATTAATTGAATTTAAATTAAAAAATAAAAAAATAAAACAAAACATCCCACCGTTTTAGTCTTAATGTTATTTAACTACATTCTGCTTAAGCCTGACTCGTGTGTTCTGCAGTGAAAAGCTTTGGAATCAAAGAGTTTCATATTTGAATCTTATTCCCCCACATATTACCTGTGTGACCCCTGTGAGCAAAAAAAACTTGGTGAGCCTTAGTTTTTCATCTATAAAATGGGCTACCCATCTCGTGGTGTTATGAAGATGAAATGAGATATGTGTAAAACTGTAAGCTCATTGACTTTGGCACGTACTTAAGGAAGCAGGATATTATTCTGAAGTATTCCAGATGTTAGTCTTAGTCAAAATTCCCAGTTGTCGGCTATTCTTTGCCAATGCTTTAGCTCTGTAGTAGAGCAAGAAGACCATCTGGTGAATATTGTGTGCCAATTCTGAAAGGTGAAGGAGAGGTGCTTTTAAAATAAAAATTAGAGGGGCAGGAGAAATGATCTAGCTTGTAGATGATTGCTCTTGAGAAGACTGACACAACGAAAGGGCACTTATCCCTTGCCTATCTAAATAGACGAATTCAATTTCCAGACCATCCCAAGGTCAAGTTCAGAAAGTCAGCAGTGGGAGGGTGAGATTGGAAGCTACATGTGAACATCAAGAATAAATCAAGTGCACTCACCTTTCTGAAAACAGGGAGAGAAAGTACAAGAGGCCTTTGTTAATCAGACAGGAAAATCATAGCCTGAAAATGCTGACAATGACATTTCAAAAGTCTCGATTCCTTAGTAATAGGCAAGAACATGTGAAGGAGAAAAAAAAATCCCTGAAGTTATAAAAAGAAAACAAAAGGATCAAATATCTATTAGATGTGAGAACTTTATCTTGCAAGGTTACTTCAGTTCACATTTCCAAACAGGGACACCTCTGCAGAGGGAACACGAGGCCCCACTTGTGAGGCACTGTGCTGGTAATTTGTGACTCTGACAAATGCCAGCTGATTGATGGCCCCGCCCATCCCACTTAAGGCAGTCAGACACATACTGAAGAAAAAGAGAGTCCTCTAAATCCAAGTTCATTTATAAAATACCAAAGGGAACAAAACCCTTCATGCCCTCCAAATCCCCTCCCGCCCTGGTGCTCTAAGAGGCTGGAGACTCACGGAGACTGGCCCAGTGACAAGAGGCTGAGCAGACCAGCAAGCGTCCCAAGTACATCCCAGACACAGAAGCACATAGGATGTTCCTTAGCCTCAAGCCAAGACAAGATGCTCTCCATCCCCACCCCACCTCCTCCTTGAGCAATCAACTCCTTCATTTGCTCTCTTTTCCATCTATCACCGTCTCTCCACAAGACTTCTGGAGGTCTTAATAACACAGTCCTTTGCCTAAGAAATTCCTCCTATTTATCTACCCACCTAAACTCCTTCCATCTAGAATCCGAACCACATATAATATGACTCTCTGTCAGTCTGAAATCTGGGGAATCCAACTGGGAAATGCCACCTAAGTTCGAACCATGATTACCCCATCTATAAATATAAAGTTTGTTGTTCCAATCGTAATAAACCAAACTGCCATGAAGGAAACCGCAGTCTATATTCTCAAATCTTAAGAAAGAAAATCAGGTAAGTGATCAAGTAGTTGCCCTGGGAAAAATCAGTCTCTCTTTGTTACAGCTGCCTTACATTTGTTGTTGTTGTTTCCCACCTTTGTTCACTGATGACTAGAGAAATTAGGATTAGAGAAATGTCCAGGCTGAGCAAAGGGACAGGCTGCTTCCTGCATCAACTCTCCCCACCCAGGCGAGAACACTAGGTCAAGGTATAGAAGAACATGGCAGTTGGCCCAGAAATGACTGGGAACAGGGAGGCAACAACCTCGGAATCACAAAGGCTGTACGGAAGAAGTGGAGCTGAGAGGGATGCAGGCAATTGGCACAGAAATGAACGTGGGTCACACAATGAATGGGTAAAAAGGGTGATTGTCTCACATTAAATCTCTCTTCGTCCTTTTGTTGAATTAAAAATCCCAACTAAAAGCTTGGAGGATTTATTGGCTTTGTTTAAGAAGCACATCTTTTTTTTCCTTCAATAAAACAGTATCTTAAAAGATGAATAGGACTGCAAATGAATTTTTTTTAAAATCCAGGAGGATACATTCAAAGCAGGGAACAATGTAAACATAAGTGTTTTTATCTAGTCATTGAAAACGTTTCAGCAAGCATGAATAAAGTGGCCTTTAAGCTCCCATAATACAGCCAAAATAGATCATTTTAGCAAAGGAGGGAGTCTGAGTTCCACACGGATAACAAAAGTATCTTAGAAATAGATACAGTTGTATCCACTTATAATAGAAATTGCTGTATGAATTGAGATGCACCATGCCCATAAAGTGCCGTGGGATTCTAGAACAAAGCTGGAGCTTGGGTGGTTCTGGCTTTGTATTTCCATGACTTTGAGAGAGTTCTTGAGCCTCTCTGGGCCTCAGATCCTCATCAGTAAAAGGAGGCTGGCTTAGATTGTGTCAAGGTCTGTCCTGCTCTCGAATTACTTCACTGTCGTTTAGAGTGAGAATATTGTAAAAACACAATCAGCCTAAAAAGTCCAGGCATTTTTTCCTGTCCCTTATACTTCCTTAAGGGGTTCGTTGTCCCCTTTCTTAATGATTGGTTGTAGAACTCTTTAGTAAAGTTGTTACACTGTGGGCTTTGGGCCCAGCCAGACCTGGGACAGCTTTCCTCTCTGTCAGTCACGGGCAAGGTGACCATGAACAAAGGACCGTGCCTCTCTGAACCTCTTGCCTCATAAGTTAAATGTAGTACTTCTCTCATAGGTTTGAAAGAAATGAAATGGCATCAATCACATAAAGAGCTTCGCCCAGCACCTGACACACAGGGAGCACACAAGTGATATATGAGAAACCGTGTGGTTCATCTATAATATGCAAAGTGTGGGAGAGAGTCAGCATAAGAGAACCAGTGAGTCCATGGGCTCTGGACTCTGGAGCCAGATTTCTTAGTTTCGAATTCTCCTCTGTCGTTTCTTAGCCACGTGGGCTTGTGCAGATTACTGAAATCCTCAGTTTTCTCATTTGTAAATTGGGGATCATGATGGCAGTATTTACCAAGCTGGGTTGTTGTGAGAGGTGTAAATGAATCCATACGAAAAGTCTTAGAACAGTGTCTAGCTCAGGGGAGATGCTATTAACTAAAATACTCAGATCACCTTTTGATTAAAGGCTGATGCCCAGAACATACTTAAACAAGCATATTTTTTAAAAAAATCAGCAGCTTAAAGTGTAATTACTTGGATTTACTGTGGGCATCTCCTGTTTAAAACCTTTCAGATAAGTATTTGTCTTCTAGAGGGCAATCGAATACCATCAGAATTATGGGTAGGAGCAATAGTGTATTCTTAGAAAATTGTTTCTCAGAGTCCACTCTAAATTTCTGGCTGACAAATTTTCTCTCTCTTTAGTACGCATTTTTCCAGCATGACAGTAGAAACTGTGAGAGGAAATTACCAGCCTTTCTGTTAGTAAAACGATAAACAAAAATTATATCAAATAAATTTTGTGGTATTTCACATAGAGTCTTTGGGTCAGGGCTTTTCAGAAGAACTCTGTCTTTTCCCTTTTGCATCTCTTCATAGAGGCTCTTGATTTTCCATTTAACTGAAAACACACATGACTCATACAAGCCAACAGAGCTCTAAACCTCATTATCTGATCCTGTTTTATGGTTGAGTTAGAACAGTAAGTCAGCTTTATTTGGTGCAAGGTAAGGCTTTGGGGGAAGAACATTAAATTCAAGTATCACTGATGAGTGAAATAATTTTAATCGCTGTGATTTCAGGAGATGGGGGTTCATAATATGGATTAAAAAGTCAAAAGTCTTTTGTGATAAACTTATTTGAATGCACCCATCTAAAGTTGTAGAAAGTGATGTCAGTCTTGTGCAAAATAGTTTCCAGTTAATGGACAGTTTGAGGCATTATTTCTTAAATTGTAGGAGTATCCTAAAAACTTCTGCTTTGTATCCCAGAAAGGAGATTTTACTCTGATGGTAATAAATGTGTGAAAATTCACTTTGCTAATATATACTCTCCATGTGTTTTCAGAAGGGATTAATGTCAATCATAATCAGTAACTTTGATCTCGAAGGTCCCTTTCATCTATATGATTCTGACCCTGGCTTATTGAACAACCACATTGCGTAAGTACTTTACCCAATGTTGGCTTTTATGTCAAATGTGGAAACAGGCTCCAGAATCTCCCCAGAGATCTTCCTTCACACAAGAATGTATACTCTCTCCAGTCCCTGTAGCGTTCTCCAAGTAACCCAATGTGTCTTCATAGACGAATGACTCTTTATTATGAAGCTGCTACATTTGAAATAAAAATTTATTGAAGTACTCACTGTCAATCCTTTTAACATTCACAAATTTTGGGGAAGTCTCTCTTGCTGTCTTTGTATCCACTTTATCATCAACCATCTAAAAATTAAGAGGGTCTTGACATCATGCAAACTACTAGATACAGGAAGTAGCCTGATGGTTGTTTTCAGAAATATGAAAAGCATGTTTGGTACTCAGTACATATTCATTGAATAGTATTTGAATAATTAATGAGTAAATTAAAGTTTTATAGATCTAGAGAATATATTTAGGTGTAATAAAAGAAAAAAATTACTGGAATAAGTCAAAAGTACCATTTAAGATACTATCAGAGGAATATTCATAGTTAACAGTTGCTAGGAAAGGAACTCTTCGAACTGAGCACATTTTAATGAAAAGACTGTAATTAATGTGCAAGCTAATTCTGTGTAAGTAGATAGAAAGTGTCAAAAGTGAAAGTAGCTGCTTTTGCTTTACAGATAAAATAAATGGGAGATTTTCATATTAATTTTGTATCTTTCACATATAAATCTTTGGATTCAATGTTTTTCAAAAGAAACATAAGTCTGCTTTATCTTTAGAGAACAACTTAATTTTTTACTCATTTGAAATGTCCATGATACTGTACATTCTGGGTTTCAAGTTTCATTGACCGTGTTTGAATGATACCTGCTCAACAGAGGATAAATTTCTAGGAATACTTCAAGAACCTTTGCATTTCTATTGATCAGCTATCTGAATGGAAAAGGTAAAAATGAAAATAGAAATGCCAGTGTTGATTTCCTAGGCTCTCACCACAGTCCTGTGTCTATAATGGTGCTCTGAGGACACAGTATGGCTTAGGGGAAAGAACAGAAGCTTTGGTAGCAACCATAATACCTGGAATTCTGGCCAGGCCATTTTCAAGTAGGCCTTAGACATGTTACTTAACCGTTGTGGGCCTGCACTTCTGTATTTGTGAAATGGGAATAATTTTTATGCCATTTGGTACACACATTGCCTAACATATGTATTTTTTAATCGAAGTATAGTTTACACACAATGTTACCTTAGTGTCAAGTGTACAACACAGTGATTTGACAAGTGTATTATGCTATGCTCATCACAAGTGTAGCTACAATCTGTCACCATACAATGTTATGAAAATAGCATTGACTGTTTCCTTAGGCATATAGATTTTTAAATTTTTTTATTTTGAAATAATCTAGACTTTTAGAGAGGTTGCAAAGTAGTACAAAGAGTTATTATGTAAGTAGGTTTTTAACAAGTTTAATTTCCTTCTCTTTGTATGCAATGTAAATTTGGTCTATGTGTTCTTATTTCAAAAACAAAGGAAGAGCTTCAAATCTTTCCTTCCCTTTGATTTGGCCTTCCTCGTAATCAAATATTTACATATTTTTTTCAACAGTTTATTTTTTAGAGCAGTTTTAGGTTGAAGCAAAACTGAGTAGAAAGTACAGGGCATTCCCTTTACACCCCCTGTTCCCACACAGGTACATTTGTTACAATTGATGAATCTATACTGACACATCACTATCACCCAAAGTCCATAGTTTATATCAAGGTTCACTCTTAGTATTGTACATTCTGTGGGTTTTCATATGCTTTCATCATCATAGTATCATGCAGAGTAGTTTCACTGCCCTAAAAATCCTCCCTGCTCCACCTGTTTAGCCCATCCGCCTCTCTATCCCCTGGCAACCACTGATCTTTTTACTGTCTCCATAGTTTTGCCTTTTCAGAATACCATACAGCTATAATCACACAGAATGTAGCCTTTTCAGATTGGCTTTTTTTCACTTATTAAGACACATTTAAGTCTCCTCCATTTCTTTTTATGAGTTTTCACTTCTCTTTAGCCCTGAAAATTATTCCCTTGTATGGATATACGATAGTTTATTTATCCATTCACCTACCAAAGGATATCTTGGTTGCTTCCAATTTTTGGCATTATGAATAAAGCTGCTATAAACATCCAAGTGCAAGCTTTTTAGAGATAAATATTTTCGACTCATCTGGGTAAATACCAAGGAGAGTGCTTGCTGGATCATATGGTAAGAGAACATTTAGTTTTGTAAGAATCTGCCAAAATGTCTTCCAAAGTGGCTGTACCATTTTGCATTTCTACAAGCATTGGATGAGAATCTTGGTTGCTCTACATCCTTACCAGCATTTGGTAAGTGTCAGTGTTTTGGATTTTCAAACTCTAATAGGTGGGTAGTGGTGTCTCACTGTTGTTTCAAAACATACATTGTTTAAGTGCTTGAACTCTTTGGGAGGTCAGAATTAAAGTCTTTCTCTAGAAGGTACTTGTATAGTCAATGAATCAACCTGATAAATTAAGAGGAGATTGAAGTTTCACTTTATGTTATTCTACAGAGTCACTTGAATACCTGCTTCTGCTGGCCAAGAAAACCAGGTCCACAGTGAATATCAACAACTGTCTCCTTCCACCAAAAGTTCAGCCTAGTGTTTTAGAGTTAAGCATAGCTACTTAATATCAGATGGACTAGTTGCTTTCTATTAAGAGCAATGTCATTCAAGGGGATATATGTTTTACTCTGTAGGGAGAGTGATGTATACGTAGTGAATAATGGTGCCATAATTGTCTATCCATCCAAAAGAAAGTAAAATTGGACTTATATGTACAAAAGTAAACACTAATTATTATTATAAAGATAATAATTATCTTATAATTATATGCATAATCCAGAGGTTGAAAAATAATTTGAAATTTAAAATATGAAAATAAAACATATTTGACTGTATAATAATAATTAAGAATTTCTATATGGTGAGGATATGGAAACTGTTGAGGAAATGTATTTGTAATTTAACGACAGGTAAAAGTTTTTTTCTATAATGTACTATGAACTTGTATATACTGTTAAGAAAAGGATAAAAATGAAATTGAATGGACAAAGGATATATAAAACAATTCATAGAAGAACAAATCCAAATGACTAATAAACATATCTAAAGATGCTAAACCTCATATGTCACAGGGAAATCACAGTTACAGTAACAATATGGGAGGAAAGGCAAATAGTAAGCCTGAACTTAGGGAAAATCTAATCTTTTCTCTATTACAGTCTTCAGTGAATACCCTGGTGATACCAGGACAGTAGTGGATGATGTTGATTTGGGAAATGCTGAAGTATTTCCTTAAGAACATTTACAATACCCAGAAATCATATATGTGTGAACAATGTGGGTTTGAACTTATATGTGGGTCCACTTATATGCAGGTTTTTTCAATAAATATATTGGAACATCTTTTGGAGGCTTGTAACAATTTGAAAAAAAAAACTTGCAGAAATTGCATAGCCTAGAAATATAAAAAAATTAAGGAAAAGGTATTTCATAAATTCATAAAATATATGTATGTACTAGTCTATTTTATCATTTACTACCATAATATGTACACAAATCTATTATGAAAATTAAAATTTACCAAAACTCATGCACACAAATACTTATAGACTGTACATGGTGACTTTCACAGTCAAGAGAAATGTAAACAAATGTAAAGATGCAAAATTAAATCATAACTTCATAAAATAAACTCTAGTGCATACCAAACTACTACAATAATTTCATAGCCACCTCTCTTTGCTATAGTGGTGAGCTCAAGCATTGTATGTATCTGCTTAAAATACACATGATGCTAATCATCTCTATATGAGGAATTCATCACTTCAGCAAATTGCATTTCATAGTAAAAAGTAATCTCTTACAGTTCTTGTGTATTTTGCACAATGTTTAGTTCAATACCATAAACCTCGAATAACACCATGGGAACCATGTGAAGTGCTACTAGTGATGCTGGAAGTGCTCCCAAGAAGAGGAGGAAAGTCATGACATCAGAAGAAATAGTTAGGTTGCTTGATATGTACTGTAGGTTGAGGTTCGCTGCTGTGATTACCTGTCATTTCAAGATAAGTGGATCCAACATAAGGACCATTGTAAAAACAGAAAAGGAAATTTGTGCAGCTTTCACAGCATCTACACTAGCAGGCATGAAAACCTTACACTTTTTGTGAAATACCTTTTTATCTTGTCCTGAAAATTCAGCTCTTACGTGGGTGCAGGATTAGTATAAGAAAGGCACACCTATAGACTCTAACATGATTGGAGAAAAAAATGAAGTCATTATATGACAACTTAAAGTAAAAGGAAGGTGAAGGATCTAAAGCTGGAGAATTTAATACCAGCAAAGGATAGCTTGATTTTTATTTTATTTTATTTTATTTTCATTTTTTAAAAATTTAAATTCAATTCGCCAACTTAGAGTACATCATTAGTTTCAGATGTAGCATTCAATAATTTATCAGTTGGAAATAACACCCAGTGTTCATCACATCATGTGACCTCCTAATGCCTATCACCCAATTACCCCATCCCCCCATCCACCTCCTCTCCATGATAGTTTTAGAAAGAAGTCTGACTTATAAATGTTAACAAGGGAAGGAGTTTCTGGCAACCAAGAGGCAGCAGATGAGTTCCCAGACCCATTTAGAAAATCATTGAGGAGAAAGAACAGCTTTTGCTTCATCCCAAAGATCTTGGACCATTGTGTTTTCATTTTCATTTGTCTCTATGTATTTTCCTGTTTTCCCTTTGATTTCTTGGTTGACCCATTCATTGTTTAGTAGCCTGTTATTTAATCTTCATGTATTGGTGCTCTTTCCAGATTTTTTATGACTGATTTCTAATTTCATAGTATGTGGTTGGAAAGGCGCATGGACCAGCACAGACCTTGCTAACATTTCAGGCTCCCACATTCTATAGATTCCCCCACCTCAATAAACTCTGGCTGGAGCCCATCAAAGAAGTGTCATAAGCCTGGCAGTGTGCAAGTAACCCCCAGAGGAGCCAGCACCACTCCAAAGTGATGCCTGCCCCAGGGGAGAGGGAAAGATAACCACTCACCTGTTAAACTGCAGCCCCAGCAGTGGGCTGGGGGGCAGACAACTGGTCTGACTGCAGGCCCCTCCAACCAATGAAAGGTCAGGGTACAAAACAGGGAAAGCTGCCAGCAGTTCAGCACTGCTGCATCCGACTCAACTCAGATCCCAAGATAGCCTCAGACTGGCCCAATAACAACACAGGGACCAAACCCTTCCCACATAAGGCAAAGAGAGCCATTGCAGCTAACTGGACTGAAGACAAATTGGCTCAGCCACAACAGCAGGGTGCATACAACACACATGGGAGACAACCCTAAGGTGCTGGTGAACAGGGAACAATTCACTACAGAATATTATAGGACCTCTTCTTCATAAGGCCAATACTTTCAAGTGCAGAAGATGTAGCTGGCTTTCCTAAGACATATAAACAGATACAGAGAGTCAGACAAAATGAGAAGACTGAGGAATATGTCCTAAATGAAAGAGGAAGACAAAATCACAAGAGCCCTAAGTGAAATGGAGATAAGTAATATGCCTGATAGAAAATTTAAAGTAATGGTCATAAAGATACACACTGGGCTTGAGAAAAGAGTGTATGACCTCAGTGAGGCCCTCAACAGATAGATTGCATAAAAAAGGACCAATCAGAGATGAAGAACTCAATAATGAAATTAAAAATACACTAGATGGAGTAAATGGTAATCTAGAGGAAGCAGAAGAGTGAATTAGTGAACTCGAGGACACAGTAATGGAAAGCAATCAAGCTGAATGGGTGAGAGAAAAAAATAATATGAAATGAAAATAGACTTAAGAAATTCAGCAACACCATCAAGTGTAATCACATTCACATTGTATGGATCCCAGAAGAAAGAAAGAGAGAAAATGGGGCAGAAAATTTATTTGGAGAAACAATAGCTAAAAACTTCCCGAATCTGGGGAAGGACACAGAAATCCAGATCCAGGAGGTACAGAGTACCCAAGAGAATCAACCCAAGGAGGCCTACACCAAGACACATAGTAATTAAAATGGCAAAAAGTAGTCTTGAAGAGAGAATTTTAAAAGCAGCCAGAGAATAGGAGACAGATACATACAAGGGGAAACTCCATAGAACTATCAGCTGATTTTTCAGCAGAAACTTGCAGGCCAGAGGGAGTAACGTGATACAGGCAAAATTCCAAAAGAAAAAAATTTGCAACCAAACTACTCTACAAAGCAAGGCTATCATTCAGGATGGAAGGAGAGATAAAGAGTTTCCCAGACAAACACAAGTTAAAGAAATTCATCACCACTAAACCAACCCTACAAGAAATGTTAAAGGGGACTTTTCGAGTTGACAGGAAAGACCTTAAGTAGGAGTAAAAAAAGTAGGAAGCACAAAAGTAATAAAATGAAGTATATCTATAAAAATTGGTCAAGAGACTCACAAAATAAAAGGATGTAAAGTATGATACCATATACCTAAAACATGGTGGGAAGAAGAGTGAAGAATGTGTTCAAACTTAAATGGCCATTAACTTTATTTTTTTTTATTATTAGTTAAAGATTATGAAAATTTACCGAAAATTTTGGTACGGAATCTATATTGCTTTTTGCAAGAGAATTCCAAGGAAAGTTCTGGACTTCCTGAATGTGTTGGGTTACTTTTCAAAATGTTCTACCCTCAAACCTATATAGCAGCACTCTCAGTTAAGATTGGGCTAGAGCGAGGAGGAAACTGTGAATGGTTGGATGCCATAATGTAAGGCATCCCAGTAGATAACAGTCTTGGTTGTGGTTCAGTACATAGTTCATATGCTAAGTCCAGCAGCCAGAAAGAGATTTTAAAATTTTCATCAAGATTCTATA
>JAPYYM010002945.1:0-11703 GCA_028534135.1 Potos flavus
CATAGCAACAATGGCCACAATCACCAAACTGTGGAAAGAGCCAAGATGCCCTTCAACAGATGAATGGATAAAGAAGATATGGTCCATATATACAATGGAATATTATGCTTCCATCAGAAAGGATGAACACCCAACTTTTATTTTAACATGGACTGGACTGGAAGAGATTATGTTGAGTGAAATAAGTCAAGCGGAGAGAGTCAATTGTATGGTCTCACTTACGTGTGGAGCATAAGGAAAAACATGGAGGACATTGTGAGAGGGAAGGGAGGGATGAATTGGAGGAAATCGGAAGGGCGAAGAACCATGAGAGACTGTGAACTCAGAGCAATGGGCTGAGGGTTTTGGAGAGGAGGGAGTGGGGGGATGGGCGAGCCTGGTGGTGGGTATTGAGGAGGGCACGTATTGCATGGAGCATTGGGTGTGGTACATAAACAATGAACCTTGTAACACTGAAAAAATAAAATAAAATAAAAGTAAAAAAAAAAGTGTTGACTTTTTTTTTCTGCACAGCTGTATCCCATTTTGGAATGTACTGGGCATTTGAGTATTTACATTCATGTGGGAGATTAAGCAATATGTTCTGTGCTCATAGTTTTTGCCATGTTTTGATAGTAAGATATACCAATTTCATAGAACAATTTTGGGAGCATTACCCCCATTTGTAACATCTGGGAAAATATGTGTAAAACAGGAATTACCCATACCTTGAAAAGTTGGTGAAATGTGCTGAGATCATTGTCTGTGTAGTTTTATTTTATGTCAGAGACTCAGGAGGAATCATAGACTGTCTAGTTAAATTAATTTAAAGGTTCTCTGTTTTTCATGAGTATATATGACAACTCTGTACTTTTCTGAAAAAAATTGCTGATTCAGGTAAGATTTTTCTATTACTCAGCCTAGGACAGATGCTGCTGCAGTAAGAAATAGGCCCCTGAATCTCGGTAACTTAACACAACAAAATTTGATTTTTCGCCCTTGCAAATCCAACACAAGTCAGGCAGCTTCAATTGGCATTTCTTTCCTACTGCTGCCTCCTTAGGCATGTGATGTGATTTCCTCTGACAACTTCTATCTTGAAATTTTTTCTTTTCATTTGTACAGGCAGAGAGAGACCATGCTTAGAGAAGTAATCTTGCTCTTAACCACCTTGGACTAGAGTGGACATGACTCTACTCACATTGTCATTGGCCAAAACTCAGTCACCTAGTCCCAACTCAACTGCAAAGGAGTTTGGGAGACTGCCTTCCAGTGTTCCCAGGAAGAGGGACCATGTGGCAAGTAGAGTCTGGCCCTGCCACAGATTTCAAATGTATCAGTTTAAACCTACTATCAATTTTTTAATTAATTTTTATTGAGATAACTGTAGATTCACATGCAATTGCAAGTAATAGTACAAAAAAATCCCACGAACACTTTATCCATTTTCTCCAATGTTACATATTCTAAAACTACAGTAAAATATCAAAACCAGTATATTGATATTGATACAATCCACCTACTTTAGTCAGATTTCCCAGTTATATCCATACTGATGTGTGCATGTGTCTGTGTGTGTGTGTCTCTGTGTGTCCTTGTCTGTGTGTGTCAGGTTATATACAATTTTATCACCCATGTAGGTTCATGTACCCACCACTAGTTCCAACCTTAAAAGGACCTCTTGTGTTGTCTTTTTATAACCACAACAGTTTCCCCTGGCCATTCAACACTATTTCCAGTCCCCATCCTTGGTCCTGGCAACCACTCATTTGTCCTATATTTCTAAAATTTTTGTCATTTCAAAACAGTGTATAAATGGAATCATATAGTATGTAACCTTTGTGATTTAACTTTTTTCAGTCTACATATCTCCAGGAAGATTTGCCCAAGTTGTTGTGTATATCGGTATTTTGTTACTTTTATTCCTGAATAGTATCCCTCAGTTTGTACGTACTGTAGTTTGTTTAAACCATCACCTGTTGAAGAGTTTCTGGGCTGATAACCAGTTTTTGGCTATCATACACACCCACAGACACACACACACACAGACACACATGCACAGACACACACATATGGCTGCTATAAACACTCCTATACAGGTTTTTGTATGAACATAAGTTTTCTTTTTTTTTTAAAGATTTTATTTATTTATTTGACAGAGAGAGATAACAAGTAGGCAGAGAGGCAGGCAGAGAGAAAGGGGGAAGCAGGCTCCCTGCTGAGCAGAGAGCCGGATGTGGGACTCGATCCCAGGACCCTGAGATCATGACCTGAGCCGAAGGCAGAGGCTTTAACCCACTGAGCCACCCAGGCGCCCCTGAATGTAAGTTTTCATCTCTGTGAGATCAATGCCCAAGGATGCAATTGCATGTTGAATTTTATAAGACATTGTCTAACTGTTTTCTAGAGTGGCTGTACCATTTTATGTTCCTATCTGCAATGAATGAATGGTCTAGTTTCTCTGTATTCTTACAAATATTTGGTGTTGTCACAATTTTTTCCTAGTCACTCTGATGAGTGTATACTGTTTTTCTCTATTAAAAAAGTGTAGTTGACACAATAACGTTACATTCATTTCAGATGTAAACTGTAGTGAGTTGACAAGTCCATACATTATGCTATGTTCCTCACAAATGTAGCTAAAATCTGTCACCATTCAATGTTATTACAGTATTATTGACTATATTCTTTATACTGTACTTTTTATCTCTATGACTTGTTATTTCAATAACTGGAAGACTGCATCTCTCACTCCTCTTCATCCATTTTTCCCACACCTCTGGAAACCATCAGTTTATTCTTTGTATCTGTGGGTTTGTTGCTGTTGTTTGTTTGTTTATTCATTTGTTTTGCTTTTTGAATTCCACATATAAATGAAATCAGATGGCATTTGTCTTTCTCTTACTTATTTCCCTTAGTATAATACCCTTTAGATTCATCTATGCTGTCACAAGTGGCAAATATCTCATCCTTTTTTATAACTGGGTACTATTCCATTATATATATATAATATATATAATTTCTTTTTTATCCATTCATCGTTTGGCGGGCACTCGGGTTGATTCCACATCTTGGTTATTGTAAATAATGCTGTAACAAACATAGGAGTTCATATATCCTTTTGAATTAGTGTTTCTATTTTGGGGAGTAAATACCCAATAGTGGAATTACAGCTTGGGTATTTCAATTTTTAATCTTTTGAGGAACCTCTACACTGTTTTCCACAATGGCCATACCAAGTTCCCACCAACAGGGCACTATGGTTCCTTTTTCTCCACGTCCTTACCAACACTTGTTATTTCTTGTCTTTTTGGTTTTTAGTATTTTTTCTTTTAAAATTTTTATTTAACTTCTAGCTAGTTAACATACAGTGCAATATTGGTTTCAGGAGTACAATTCAATGATTCACCACTTACTACAACACCCAGTGCTCATCATAACAAGTGCCCTCCTTAAAACCCATCACCCATCTAACCCATCTCCCACCCACCTCCCTGTATCAACCCTCAATGTGTTCTTTATCTTTTCTATTTATTTTATTTATTTATTTATTTATTTATTTATTTATTTATTTATTTATTTCTGTTTTCATGCATGTATGTGTTTTGGAGAGGGACGGAGAAGTGAGGGAGAATCTAAGCAGGCTCCATGTTGAGTGCATAGCCTGGTGGGGGTGCTGGATCTGAGGACCCTGAAATAATGACCTGAGCCAAAAACAAGAGTTCATCACTTAACCAACTGAGGCACCCAGGTGCCTTTATCTTTAAAAGTCTCTTATGGTTTGTTTCCCTCTCTCTCTCTACCAGTTCTTTTGTTGTCAATTTATTTTTGTTATTTTATTTCAAACATAATTTACTAACATACTTTTTACTATAATAATAAAAATGTTATTATCAGGATATGTGATTAATCTCAGACTCATCAGATTTTTTTTTTTTGGCCAGAATGCTGTCATGTCTGCAACATTTGCAATCCTATAATCTCATGACTATCAGCTCATTGTCAAAAAAATCCACATTCTATATTGGGTAGAGGGGTTTACAGACACTGTGGAAGTAGACAGGCTCACTACCTGTCAACTCTGCTGCTTCCTTTATAATGTTTAGCCTTCTTGGTATCAGCTCTGAGACAGGTGGTAGAACCTTCCAACTTCATGTGCAGATGCCTGTTTGCCTGTAACAGGGTCAGCTGCGGTGGTGAATGGTCCAACTCTGTGGTGTTATTGGGATGCAGGTTCATGAGTACTGGAGCTTCTTGATGGAGCGTTCCTCTTAGCATCAGCTCACTGCAACTGTACTGCTCTAGAGGCTGCCGGCCTAGATCCAACCGTGTGCCACATCACCACTGCCATGAGAATGTTCTTGCAGTTGTCCTCTGACTAGTATGTGTGGGAAGGAGTTGGCCCACAACATGGGACTCTGAAGGGGGCTATAGATGTCTACACCTGAGGTGGGGGATGAGTTTATCTCCTTGTCTCACATGGGAGAGAAATGTGACTTGGGCCCTCCATGCCTGTGTGGCTCTGTGAGGATAATGGTTTCAGGATGAGCACTGGGGAGCCCACACCCATGTGGCACCAATGGGCACCAGGTGCTGGTGAGCAGGGAACATTGGGGGTGCCCCAGGGGGGCGGGCTGCATGGGAGATGGATCAAATCCTTCAGTACCAGGAGCTGGGACTGCAGCTGGGGTTGGTTGCAGTTCACTCTTGGACAAGGCCTGTACGCCCATCCTCTCCATCACTGTGTCCTCCCCAGGCCCACATTCAGGGTCACTGATAATCACAGTGGTGAGAACAACTCCTGAAATCTGCACTTTACTGTCATCTCAGTGGCAGCACTATGGCCCACTTTTACTCTTGTCCCCAAGCCTGTGACCAAGGCTCAGACTCTATGGAGCAATGTGCGAGGTCCACATGGACCTGAGCAGAGACAGGGAAAGAAGCAAGTAGTCAGAGTGACTTTAAACTAGGGAGAATGTTCCAGGAAACACAGCACTTCTACTCCATAACCCTGAATATTATCCCAAATGGCAGCCTTTGGAGAAAGCATGGAGGTTGCTGTCCCTGTGTGGCATGTGGGCAATTGGAGCGTAGATGGCTAAGGGCAGGGCCAAGGCTGAAGGAGTGGCATGTGGCAGAGTCGGGATGGCTCTTTCAATTCCAGCCCAGGGCCCCCAGCCAGCTCCCTCTGGAGACCCAGGGGAATTCATCACAGTTGGCCAGTGCTCTATGGCCCCCAGGGTTTTCAGTGGCCTCGCACCAGAAAATGGCCTTTGTCACCCACTGCCAAGGGCAGAGAGGGTCAGCCAGAGAGTGGGGGCCTGGGTCTCTCTAAACCTAACCCTGTCCTCACCTTCCATTGGTGAATTCCACCTGTGTTCTCTCCCCTTGGCCTGATGCCTAGGGAGAGAGGGTGTGCTCATGCACGAGGAATAGTGTGAGCCTGAACAGGCTTCTGCCATGGCCACACTCATTCTTCGACCAAAACCTCAAAGGCTGCAGACATCTAGCTCTACCTGCCAGCCCTGCTCACTGAGGCAGGATGGCTCCAGGCAGCCCATTCTCAGTGCTTTCTCAAGCTCACTCCATAGCCCTGGCCTGGGTCCCCTTTCCTGGATACTCAGAGTTCTTCCCTTCCCTGATCCCAGGAAGGCAGCTTAGGCTTATTCAACAAACTTATTCTGAAAGGAGAAGTGGGCAGGACCCCCAGGCCAGGTAGAGGTGGACAGGGTAAGAGAGGAAAGGTCTCCCCACAGTACATGATCCTCAACCTTACATCTGTCACAAAGTTGGAGCACCTGAAGCATGGATTCCCTGTCAGGCATTGGGGCCAGAGTGTCTGGGTGGGGGCCAGAACCATTAACAAAGCCCCACAAGTGTGGTCTGAGGCAAGATTTAGTGAGTCCCTGCCAGAAGCTATGACTTGATGCCTGCTTTGTGGGCTCTGAGCACACAGGAAACTGTCTCCTGGAGGTACCTGATGGGACCTCAGTAGAATTAGTGCCATGATTGTGGAAAATACAATGAGATCACAGTGGGTAAAGAGCCCCCTTAATCTTCCTTCTACAGATTGAGGCATGACTCAGGACAGTTCGGTGTGGGAGCAGACAGGAAGTTGGTTGGTGGGAGAGTCTTCAAGAAAAATGTACCAAAGTCTGAGGCCAGATGGGAGGGCTGTGGGAAAACACAGCTGTGTCCGCTTTGGGTGATGTTCATCTGGCAGTGAGGGTGCCTGCTGTCATTCTTTCCCCATCGCTCTGCCTGGGGGATCATACATTCCAGGTCTCTACAGAGAATAAGCCCTGAAGATATCTAATACTACATGTCTACTGTGAGTCCTCAGGGAGACCCTGAGATGTGGACTAGAAGGTACAGGTGGTTTGTTTGGGAGATGATCACAGGGAGCACACAGAGGGGAAGGGAGGGAGAAAAGGGAGACAGTCAACATGGCTGTTGTTATGGGTCACTGTCCTGCTGGATTATATGAGAACCCTGTGGATCTTGCCTCTGACCTGCCTTTGTGGTGCTAGAATCTAGGCCTTTTCCTGCTGCAGCTGTATGTGGGGGTGGAGTGCTGTCCTTGGGCCCTACCTCTCCCCACTGAGGTGTGCCTACTCTGCAGATGGAGTGCCACTTGTACAGAGAAAGCCCTGAGCAGAACTTGGGGGAGCATAGGATCTTTCAGTGGAGTGGAAAGTGTCAAGTACTGGGTGGTCGAACTGCATGAGCATTGGAGGGACGGCTAGTTGGGGGAGGGAAGCTGCAGCTGCAAGACCAAATGGAGAACTTGCTTATTTGTGTAAATAGTCTTACCGGAACACAACACTCATATTTGTGTTTACATTGTTTATGGAATTTTCAAAGCAAAGTCGGGGAGCTGAAAACAAGACCATATGGCCCACAAAGGCCAAAACAGTTACACTCTACTTACAGAAAAAGTTTGCCAATCCTCTTTTAGGGAATTCAGGCTGAGTCTCATAGCATCTGGGAGAACAGTGCCTCTCAAATGGTAAGTGTCCATGGGTCTCCTGTGAATTCAAGAAAATACAGCCTCCTTGTACAAAGTCGGGGAGGCCCTAACGGAACATTTCTGAGGCTTCAGGACTTGCTGCTGCTACTACTGGGGGTGGCTGAATCACTCAGTGGGTGAAGATACTGATGCTCCCATATCCTCACAGCATGTGGACCAGGGAATAGGTGTTAGCAAACCCCTGAAGACAGGGTACTTGTATGTCCTGAGTGTCTGAGGGCCTGTCTTGGTCTACCCTGCAATTTGGGTTCTCTTCCAAGTCATGGTCATTGCACCTCTGGGGACAAAAATGATCCCTCATGAACCCTAAGGCAGCAGCTCCGAACTACCTTGTGCTTTCAGGCTGTGCCACCTGGAGCTGGCTCCAGAGGTCGAAGAGGGAAGATAACCCACTTCCCAGGCCCACCCTACTGCCCTGATGGGATCAGTCCTTCACCTGTGCAGCCCCTCTGGAACCATGCCACACAAAGCTTCTTGAAATGCAGATGTTTAATGATCTATTCCACATGAAAAAATTGGACAATGAGGAATTTCCACAATGCCTGGAAATGGGACCCAGACACTTGCAAGAGAACAACCCTGTGTTGCCACACACCAATGCTGGTGTCCAGAAGAACAGCTAGAGGCCAGGTGGGGCATGGCCTCAATCAGAGGAAGTCTTCCAAGCAGGTCTTGTTCAGGAGTTCAAACTTGGTTCTCCAGGGCTCAGTACTGATGGTGAAGAAGCAGGTGATGGTCTGAGGGAACAAGCACAAGAATGGAGGGTGGGTGAAGAATACTGGAAAGCAGTGGCTCCAGCTTTAAATACAGCACACATCCCCACCACCCATCCTGAGGTGAGCAGCTATGGATGCAGGCTGTGGTCCTCCGATGTACCACCATCCAAGGCCTTCATATTTTGGACCTATGACCTTGTCCTGACCTCAGGGGTACCTGTGTCATACTCCTCACCTTGGTCTCTGGTCTTCAGGGGAAGACTCAAACTGACCCAGTGTGACCCATGCCCCTAGTGCAGCATTGGGGTGCTCTTTACCAGTGAGTGCTATTTTAGAGGAGCCTCTGGTCAAGGTGGGATTGCCCCAGAGCTGGGGTTCACATTGACCTTTTCCCTTATACCAGGAGCTGGTAGTTCACTGGGACCCAGGTCAGGGCATAAGAGAAAGGACAGTGGGTCCTTCCTTAAGCCCCATCCCTTCACACTGTTGACAGAGCTAAGGGGAACTCCAAAACAGTCAGTGAGGCAAAGATGCTGTAAGCCACCCTAACATGCCCCTATTCCTGGAGGTCAGGAAGGGAGGTGGATAAAGCTCAGAGAAGAGACATCCTGTCTCAGCCCCAGGAGACCTGGAACCTCATGACCAGAAGCAATCTGATACCAGTGCGGCCCAGGGCACAGGCAGCTGGAATGGGGTGAGTGGGCAGAGTCAGTTCTCAGATTGGCCAGGAGACTCTAAGTGGAACTTGGGGATGACTGGCCCAGCTGGGCTCCTGCTGCAGTGCCAGCAGCGGACATGGCAAGGCCTGCAGTTCCCTCAGTCGTCTGTGTCACTAGGAATGTCACTGTCATCTGCTCCACCTCCCCATCTGTCCCAAGCTGCATCCTCAGCTGTGTGACCCGAGGGATCTACAGTGTGTCTTACATTGTTCAGCTCTGGGCTTTCTTGAAAGGGACAGTTGTCAATGTCATCATCAAATTTCTCACATTCAGTTCTGCGAAGCTTTATCTCCATGGAGAATGTCAGGATGTCTTCTATCTGTGATACATGGAGACATTACAGTGGCAATGCGCTTCTTGGTTCCAATGAGGAACTACTAGTGTAGATCCATGCAGTGTAGGGAGATCCCCAAATACTCCTCCACTAGGGAGCTGCCTCTGGGCCTGGGTCAGCTTGTTGGGGGTAAAGCTAGCTTGGGGAATTCAGAGCAAAGAGGCCTGAGGTTGTTGTTGAGGCCAGGGATAGATGCCGGCTGAGTCACACACCATTCATATATCACACCCTGCATCATCGTGTCCCCAAATACCCCAGGGAGACCCAGCCTGACTTCCAGCATGCTTCTGAAGCTACAACAGCACTTTCAGGAGACAGGTGCCAAGTGCCTGGGAAGGTGTTGGCTCTGCAACAGTTTGCTGAATAATGTCAGCCCCAGAGTAGGAGAGCCATTTATGACACCATTGATACACCATTCACCTGCCCGAGAACAGGAAAATGTCCTGCAGTGTTGCTGGAACACTCACATGTACCATTCAGCATGTGCGTTGCGCGCATGCGCGCGCACGCGCGCGCGCACGCGCGCACACACACACACACACACACACACACACACACACCAACAATGGCTTCCAGATACCTCTTATTCTATTACAAAGTGCAGCTGGAATTTTCTATACTCATCTCCACTCTATCTTCTTCATTCCATTCCATATCCCCCACTCCACCCTCCATTACTCCCCACACCCTAACTCAGTGTGAGTGCAGATCTAGGAACCCAGAACAGATCTGTGAGTGCAGATCTAGGAGCCCAGAGCAGAGCTCGCAGAAAGCTCAGGCAGCAGAACCAGACAGGACCTGGCCCAGTGGTGTTCACAGAGGCTGGAGCTCTGTGCAGGGTGGAGCTCCCACTATCCTTCCCTCAGGGTCTCAGGGCAGAGGTCCAGAAGGAGAGAAAGGAATGTCTCAGGCCCCAACACGTGCACACATGCACACACATTCACAGACATACACTCAGACACAAATATACACACTTTCACACACCCACCAACACATTCACACTTGCACACATACTAACACAACTTCACTCACCCACTAACACACATCACTTGCACCCACATGTACACACAGAGACACACAAAGAGACACACACTCCCTCAACTCACACTTTCACATATACACACATACTCACTGACACAATCACACTTACACCCTCCCGCCCCCCAAACACACAGGACCATACATGATCCTAATGCAGGCCATGTGAAAACAGCCTTCCCGACAGCATTCTGCAGACACTCCATTACAAGGACAATGCTCTAGGATTGAGAACCATGGTCTGGGAAGAGTGTAGAATAGCATTCATCCCTGTAGGTGAAGACCACAGAGAGGAACCCAGAGAAGAGGCCCTGAAGTCACAGGGGCTGCTCTGGATGAGGGAGAATCTTTACTGCCCTGATCCTCAGGCCCTTCTCCCTCGCTCTCTCTCGGCATCTGCTCTCTGTTTTCTAATCATCTCCTTGTATTTGTTCCTTAGAATATTTCCTCAGCTGATCTCTTCTGTGGGTCTTTTCCTTACTCAGGATTCTTTATCACCTCCTAGTTTATATTTTAAGGTTATTCATCATTAATGTCATAAAATGATGAAGATTGAAAATATACTTTACATGAAAGTAGATTTTGTCTGAGGTATTTAAATTTCCAAATTTTTTATTTTATAAAATTGAATCTAACTGGACAGGTTGTACTTTCCCTGTTTTATTGACTTCAGATGGTGAACAAGATCCCTCGGTAAGTCCCCTCCTCCCGCAACCCTGACTTTATAGCAAGTGCAGGTCATCAGGCAGGAAGATGTGATCACTTACCTGTTCCTTCCAGGAATTCAGGATGCGCACCAGCCTGTAGGCCATTGAGTCTTTGCTCTGTACGTTGAATATGTGCAAGGCATATTCCACAGTGGCAGGGAAATGTTGTTCTATGTCCCTTCGTTCATCACTGTCTTTCTCCTCTTGGGAACTCCAGCTGTGAGTCACCAGGAGCTGGGAACCTAGTAGTAGCAGGAGCATGGTCCAGGGCAGAACCCACCTGAACAGCAAGTGCAGCATGGCTGCAGGAATCTGGGCACCCATGGCCTTTGCCTTCCCAGCTCAGGTTCCTAGTTGAACCTCCCTGGGCATTGGTCCAGTACATCGGCTTCAGAACAACTCCTCCCTTTAGATATCCTCTCTGCTATTACACACTGTCCCTTCCCTCATGTCACCCTGCCTCCCCATTCCAAGCAGTATAATTGCATCCCCTCCAGAGATAGGGGCAAGCCCAGGCAGGGTGGGTTGGAAAGAAGCAATGGGACGGAGGGTCCCCCTTTAGCTGAGTCCCAGCCACAACATCCTTCTCAACTCCTCGCTGGGGAGAGACTTCATTTCGACCCAGAATCTGAGGCTGAAACAAGGACACAGGAGCAAGAGGTGGAAGTGGAAGGTGATCCCAGAGCACAGCAGTAGGGTGAAGACCGCTGAGATAAGGACAGAGCCAAAAAGGATGAGTGACTGAGAGCCAACTTTGGGGGAGACAGAGGCAAACTGCACAGAGGAAATGGGAATCTTTGGAAGGAAGGAGCATTGAGGTCTTGATGAGTCCAGGTGTCTCTGTCCCACTCAGCTTCCCAGTCCCCCCTGAGTAGTGGAAGAGAGAAGGCTCGCTGGCTCTGGGGATGATGCCAGGCAAGGGAAATCCAGGGTCTTGGAACCAGAAGCTCCCAGCTGAGCTCACTGCATCTCCTTTTGCATTCCTCAACCCCTGGATGCGCTGCCATGTGCCCAGCCTGGGGCCTGACTGGATGATGTAAGCACATGTTCTCCAGCAGGGGTGACCCTTGACACGCACTAGGTCTATAGATCCCTTTGTAGGTATTTGCTCTAGAAGAGGAAGGGTGGAGTGAGGGAGAGACAGACACAGAGCAAAGCCAGTGAGCTCCCAGGGATGGCT
>JAPYYM010002946.1:0-11702 GCA_028534135.1 Potos flavus
ACTGACAGGGATAACCATCCAGCCCTGCACCCACAACTAGCCAAGGCGACATTAACCTACCGCAATAACTTTCCCAGGATCACCTCCTGGAGGAATAGTCTAGGATAACGCCAAGGCTCCGCCCCCTCGAAGCTCTCTCCGAGCCCCGCCCCGCTGCCCGTCACACCCACTGGTCCCACCCAGGGGAGTAACTAACAATCCCGGGTCCGCCACTCCGGAATCCAGCTCCACTCAGACCCCGCCCCCCGGGAGGCCCGGATACGCCCCCGACACGCACCCGCCTTGGGGCGCAGGCGCAATGTGGCGCCCGTCCTGCGTACCAGCGCCGCCACGTCGGCCGCAGCTC
Source organism: Potos flavus (assembly GCA_028534135.1). Taxonomy (NCBI): domain Eukaryota; kingdom Metazoa; phylum Chordata; class Mammalia; order Carnivora; family Procyonidae; genus Potos; species Potos flavus. The sequence goes on from JAPYYM010002946.1 coordinate 347, forward strand.
GGGCCGCCAGGGGGCGCGCGTCCAGCCGCGCCAGGAGCTGCCGGGCTCCGGGGCCCGCCCTCTGGGGGAGGCCCTGGCCTGCGCGGGGAGGGGGGGAGAAAAACAGGTCAGCACCCGCCCGAGCCTCGGCCAACCCCCACGCTCCCCGACGTCCGAAGACCTAGAATGCCCCTCAAGATCTTCAGAGCCCACCCCCGAGCACTCCCTCGATAGTTCCACAGGTCGCCCACTGCCCCATTCAACCCCCGCGACCCCCCACCATCGCGGGTATCCCAGTGGACCCCCGCCCGCGCCCGATATCCCTGGAGAGAGCTAGCTGACCTAAATGTTCCTGGACACGTCCCAACACCCTGGGACTACCTCTGGAGGTCTCCAACTGCCCCTTCATAACCCCAGATTCCCAACTCTTCCCGCACAGTAGCGAGAGGGACCCCGATTCCCCCAGATGTCCCCACAGAAGACGGTGTGCCCCCGCTGGGGCCCCGGCACCCCCGAGTCCCCTTCCAGATATCCTAGGCAACCCTGATGGCCCACGTAACCCCAACTGTCCCTCCATTTATCCCCAGAGGCCCCCGCCTACCCCCCCCCCGCAATTCACTACAGACCCTGAGTGCCCAGGTGTCCCCAGTGACCACGGGCAGACCCCTCTGGCACATGACCCCGGAGACTCCCGAGAGCCCCCGGGGTCTGGCGCGCAGCCCCGCGGTGCGGGTGCCGCTCGGGCACCTCGAGCCCAACCCCGGCCGCCCGGCGCCCGCCCGCCACTCGGGCGCCAGGGCTGCTTTGTTTACCACCTGTCGGAAGGAAAAGGTGAGGAGCAGACAGGCGGGGCAAGGGGTAGCAGGACGCGCCCAATCCCTCCCCACCCCACCCCCGTACCTCCTCTGCTCCCCCTAGGGTCCGTGGCGCCCCCCGCGCGCGGCTCCATGACCCGAAGTCCGCCGGCTGGACGCAAGGCCGCCAGCGACGCGTTCCGAGCGCCTGGGCGCGCTCACCTGGCGGCCCGCCCGGGCCTGGATGCGGCTGGGGCCGGCCGGTCCCGTGTCCCGCGCCCCGACCCGCGCGCTGACCTACCTGGCCGCCGGCAAGGAGGCCTGGCTGCGGGAGCCAGCGCAAGCGCCGGGCCTCGCTCTGCCCCAGGCGCCGCCTCTGTGAGCCCAGGAGCCTGGGCTGGGCTCCTTCTTCCACCCGGGACGGGTTGTTAGTCCACGAGACAAAAGGGGAAGTCGAGGCCCAGAGAAGTTAAGGGCCCCGCCTGAGCTCTGACAACTAAAAACGGCGGTGCAGAAGTGGAGCCCACGTTTACCAGGGAATTCTGCAGCCTCCAACGGAGCTTTGCTCATAGTAGGACGGGCCCTCAGCAAATTTGCAGTGAATCTTTTCTACTTGGGAAGTGGAAGAGTCTGTTGGGCTGGGCAGGGGCGGGGGAGGGGGCGTCCCTTGGAGCCTTGGGGGACGCGGGAGGGTTTGGGGCCCTGAGCAAGATAGGATTGGGGGCTGCAAAAGCCAGCCAGGGCAGGTGCCCTGGAGAGTGGAGGGGCGGTAGGGGCCTCAACTTGAGGAGGCTTTCAAGGCCCGTGGGTGGGAGGGGTCGCCAGCCATGGAGAGGGGAGAAATGAGGCCCCCCTTAGGTATTAAAAGTAGAGGGGGGTCCTGGAGACAGAGGTCAGGGGGAGCACTTGGGCACAATGCTACTGTAGTGGAAGGAGGAATGGGGTGCGGTGAGAGACAGCCTGTGACTGCCACTTTGTGGAGGAAGAAACGGGCCACAGGGGCTCAGACACCCACCTGTCCAGGGCCCCACAGCCAGCCAACCACAGTGCGGGTCTCAGGCGGCTTATCCCCAACATTCACTGGGGCTGTGACTGTTTCACTATGGGCCGTGGACACACTGTGTCCTGATGTCCATTCTGGGTGGCCGGGCAGCCTCTCTTGTCCATCTTTCGGTGGCCCTCCTGGCCCTCCCACCTCGGACCTGACCTTGTGGGGGGGAGGGGATACACTGGACCTCATTCACTGCCTTTCCCTGTTCTAGATGAGACTTAAAGCACTGAAGATGGATAGCATAGCTTCCAATCTGGGGCTCTTGGCTCTGGGAACTGGTGATTGAGATAGAGGGGCACTTACATTTGGGGAAAAGGAGCTTGAGGCTCTGTAGATCGGTGGATAGTAGGTTTTGCAGGCTCTGTGCACTGTTGAAAGGTCAGGATGGGGGGATGGTGAGAGGAGGCTTCCGGACATTGGCAGCCTCAGTGCTTTGGAAATGGGTCAGGGTACTTGCCAAGTGGATGAGGATTCCAGGGTCTAGAAATGGGGAAGAGCTTCCAGACTGGGAGATGCTCAGTCTTGGTGGACTATGGAAAGAAAGGGGTCTCCAAGGAGGTTTCAGGGATGAATTGTAGTAGCGGGGACCCTGGATGGTGGGTGGGGGTTTACTGAAAGCAGAAGCCAGCGGGGTCACAAAATCTGGAGACAGGGCCAAGGTTTGGGCTGAAGCAACAGGTCTTAGGTCACTGAGGCTGTTGGCAGGGTTGCGGGGTGGGAGGGTCCAGACAGAAGGCTCGCCCTCGTTACAGGAGGTGGAACCCAGCCTCACTGTACCCCTCTGGGAAGTGATGGTAATGAGGTGTGCATTGTAAAATCATCAATAATTTAGGAATAAAGCTTCCAAATCACCTGCATTTGGGGCCAGTCAAGCTATGTGGTGGCTGCCCAGCAGTGTTTATCTTTAATCTATATTGATTACTATCAGAGTGGACAGAACCAAACCCGCTCTGAGTCCCGCTCCAGCGTGGGTTTAAACCAATGCCTTAGCCTTGTCCATTCATGAATGTAAACCTATTGCCCTTTTTCACCTCCCCTCATTCATGGATTTAAGTCCGTTCTTATAGCCCTACCCAATTCTTAAAAATTTAATCAATCCTTTTATTTTTTTTAATGGATTGTGCTTTGACAAAATATGATAGGTTTTTAACTGTGTTTATACCTGCGAGACTATCATTACAATCAAGATAGGAAACATAATCCTCGCTGCCAAAAGTTACCTTCCTGCTGCGTAATTCCTCTTTCCTGTGTCGTGCTCTCACCAGCCACTGATTTATTCTATCACTGCACATTAGTTTGCATTTTTCTAGATGTTCAAAATTGAAGTTCAGGGGCGCCTGAGTGGCTCAACGGATTAAGTGTCTGCCTTCAGCCGGGGGGCCTTGATCCGAGGGTCCTGGGATTGAGTCCCGCATCGGGCTCCCTGCTCATCGGAGAGCCTACTTCTCCCTCCTCCTCTGCTGCTCCCCCTGCTTGTGCTCTCCCTCCCCTGCCCCGCCAAATAAATAAATAAGTAAGTAAAATTGAATTTGACACACATTGTTAGTTTCAGGCACACAACATAGTGATTCCTCACCACCAGTGTAGCTATCATCTGTCACCATACAACACTGTTACAATATCACTGATGATGTTCCCTATGCTATACCTTTCACCCCATGACTTTGTTCCTTAACTGGAAGCCTGTACCTCCCATTCCTCCTCACCCATTTTGCCCATTCTCCCACCCCTTCCCTACAGGCAACCATCAGTTTGTTCTCTGTATTTATGGGTCTGTTTCTGCTTTTATGCTTTTTCATTTGTTTTGTTTTGTTTTTTAGATCCCACATATAAGTGAAATCCAGATTTCTATATAAATGGAATTGTATAGTATGTACTCTTTTTGGGGAGCAGATCTGGCTTCTTTCACTAAGCAGTTATTTTGAGATCTGCCGAAAGTTCAGAAATAACAGAAGTAAAACCAATCAATCACCAAAGTAGCAATTAGTAAAAATTTATTGTGCCCACACCAAGAAAATAGTTCGCAAACCAGGAGCACTCAAACCGAAACATGGGATGAAGCTCAGGGGTATATTGTTATAAAGCAGTTTATACAGTGAGTAAAGGGTGACTGTTTATTCTTCACAGTGATTGGTTATAATATTAGAATTTTCTTCAACAACAGGGAATTGATCAGTGGTTACTTCATTTCTACCTTGAGAAATAGTTTTTTGTTTATGATTTCCAGAGGCCTAAGCAAGAAGTGACCCAGATCAAGTTAGCCTTGCAAAATAAGCTAAATTAAACTTTGTTTATATATCCAAACTGGTTTTGTCTCCTCAGGAAATTTTTTTAGGTTGGTCTTCATTTGTTTTTTATTTTAACAGATTCATCCAAATTTTTCATTCCATTTTATTGCAGAGTAACATTCCACTGCATGAATATTACATAATCTGTTGATCCACTCACCTGTTGATGGATATTTGGTTTGTTTTCAGTTTTTGGCTATTAATGAATACTATGGGCTGAATTGTATTGCCCCAAAATTCATATGTTGAAGCCTTAAGCCCCAATGTAACTATCTGGAGATAGTCTTTAGGAGGAAATTAAGGTTAAATGATGTCATAACAGTGAGATTCTAAACACATAGGATTGAGACCTTATAAAAAGACAGAGAGAGCCTCTCTCTCCCTCCTTCCACGTGAAGATACACGTAGAAGGTGGACATTTGAAAGCCAGGAAGAGAGCTTTTACCAGGAACCAAACTGGCTAGCACCTTGATCTTGGACTTCACAGCCTCCAGAACTTCAAGAAATGAATGTCTGTTGTTTAAGCCACCTAGTCTATAGTATTATGTTATGGCAGCCTGAGATGACTAAGACAACAAATAAAGCTGCTATGAATATTCATATGCAAGTCTTTGTGTAGATACATTCTTTCATTTCTCTTAGGTAAATACCCAGGATTGGAATGGCTGGATCATATATCCATTTAATTTAAGGTACTGCCAAAATGTTTTCTAAAGATGCTATATCATTTTACATTTCTATCGGCAGTCTCTGAGAATTCCATTTCCTCCATATCTTCTCCAACAGTTGGTATCGTCAGACTTTTTTACTTTTAGCCATTCTGATATGTGTACAGTGGTCCTTCATCATGATCTTCACTTGCTTACTCTAAAGACTAATAATAATTGAACACTGTCGACACAATTATTTGCCATCTATATATATTCTCTGATAACGCATGTGTTCAAATATTTTGCCTATTTTTATGGGGTTGTATTATTAAATTTGGGACATTATGTGTATATTATGGATACAATTCTCCTTTTTTCTTTTAAGATTTCATTTATTTATTTGACAGAGAGGGAGAGATTACAAGTAGGCAGAGAGGCAGGCAGAGAAGGGGAAGCAGGCTCCACGCTGAGCAAAGAGCCCGATATGGTGCTCGATCCCAGGACCTGAGATCATGACCTGAGCAGAAGGCAGAGGCTTAACCCACTGAGCCACCCAGGCGCCCCGGATACAATTCTTCTTAAGAAGAGTGATTTGCATTGTCTTTTGAAAAGCAGAAGTTTGGGGGCGCCTGGGTGGCTCAGTGGGTTAAAGCCTCTGCCTTCGGCTCAGGTCATGATCTCAGGGTCCTGGGATGGAGCCCCGCATTGGGCTCTCTGCTCAGTGGGGAACCTGCTTCCCTCTCTCTCTGCCTGCCTCTCTGCCTACTTGTGATCTCTCTGTCAAATAAATAAATAAATCTTTAAAAAAGAAAGAAAAGAAAGAAAAGCAGAAGTTTGGGACGCCTGGGTGGCTCAGTTGGTTAAGAGGCTGTCTTCCTTTCAGGTCATGATCCCAGGGTCCTGGGATCGAGTCCCACATCGGGCTCCTTGCTCTCGGCAGGGAGCCTGCTTCTCCTTCTAAATGCCTCTCCCCCTGCTTGTGTGCTCTCTCTCTCTCTGACAAATAAATAAATAAAAATCTTTAAAAAAAAAAAAAAGAAAAGCAGAAGTTTGGGGCATCTGGGTGGCTCAGTCAGTTAAGCATCTGCCTTCAGCTCAGGTCATGATAACCAGGGTCCTGGGATCGAGTCCCACATTAGGCTCCTGTTCAGTGGGGAGCCTGCTTCTCCCTCTCCCTCTGCCTGCCACTCCTCCTGCTTGTGCTCTCTCTCCCTCAATCTCTCTCTCTGTCAAATACATAAATAAAATCTTTCAAAAAATAAAATCAGAAGGGGCGTCTGCGTGGCTCAGTGGGTTAAAGCCTCTGCCTTCGGCTCACGTCATGATCTCAGGGTCCTGGATTCGAGCCCCACATCGGGCTCTCTGCTCGGCAGGGAGCCTGCTTCCCCCTCTCTCTCTGCCTGCCTCTCTGCCTACTTGTGATCTCTCTTTCTCTCTCTGTCAAATAAATAAATAAATAAAATCTTTTAAAAATAAAAATAAATTTAAAAAAATAAATAAATAAAAGCAGAAGTTTTGAATTTTGGTGAAGTCCAATTAATCCATTGGTTCCTTTATGGATTTTGCTTTTGATATCCTGTCTACACAACCTTTGCCTAACCCAAGGTCACAAAATTTTTCTCCTATTCTTACTTTTAGAAATTGCATAGTTTTAGGTTTTACATTTAGGTCTATGATCTATTTTGAATGAAATCATTTTGTTTCTTAAGATTTTATTTATTTGAGGCATGCCTGGGTGACTCAGTCATTAAGCATCTGCCTTCGGCTCAGGCCATGATCCCAGGGTCCTGGGATCGAGCCCCACATTGGGCTCTCTGCTTGGCAGGAAGCCTGCTTCTCCCTCTCCTACTCCCCTTGCTCGTGTTCGTTCCCTCTCTCACTGTGTCTCTCTCTGTCAAATTAATAAATAAAATCTTTTTTTAGAAAGATTTTATTTATTTGAGAGAGAGAGAGCACGTGCGTGAGCACAAGTCGGGGGGAGGAGCAGAGGGAGAGGGAGAAGCAGATTCCCTGCTGAGCAGGGAGCCCAGACACAGGGCTCAACCCCAGAACCCTGGGACCATGACCTGAGCCCAAGGCAGACATTTAACCAACTGAGCCACCCAGGTGCCCCTGAATGAGACCATTTTTTAAAAACCATTTTATAGGGGTGCCTGGGTGGCTCAGGTGGTTAGGTGTCCAACTCTCGATTTCGGCTCAGGTCATGATATCAGGGTCGTGGGATCAAGCCCTGAGTTGGGCTCCATGCTCTGCGCAGAGTCTGTTTAAGTTTCTTTCTCTCCTTCTCTCTCTGCCCCTCTCCCTGCTCACAAGTGCTTTCTCAGATAAATAAATAAATCTTAAAAAAAAAATAGTTCAGTCCTGCTTCATCCGTGGATACAAAAACTCTCTACCCATTAAACAATAGCACCCTATTCCCCCTCCCCCAGCTACTGGTAATCTCTATTCTACTTTCAGTCTCTGTAAATTGGCCTACTCTAAGTACGTCATGCAAGTGGAATTGAACACTATTTGCCTTTTTGTAATTGACTTATTTCACTCAACATAATGTCTGTAAGGTTCATTCATGTTGTAGCATGTGCTAGAATTTCATTCCTTTTTAAGGCTGAATAATATTCTATTGTATGTTTATATTACATTTTGCTTATCCATTCATTCCTTGATGTACATTTGGATTGTTTCCATCTTTTAACTATTGGGAATGGTACTGCTATGAACGTTTGCATACAAGTATCTGTTTGATTTTCTGCTTTCAATTCTCTGGGGTATATATCTAGGCACGGAACTGGGGATGTTATGCTAAGACTACATTTAACTTTTTAAGGAACCCCAAACTGTTTTTGACAGTGGCTGCACCATTTTCCATTCCCACTGCGAGGCAGAAGCGTTCTAACTTGTCCCCATCCTGGCCAGAACTTGTTCTTTACCGTTTTCCTGATAGTAGCCACTCTAGTGGATGTGAGGCGGTATCCTACTGAGGTGAGAGTGAGCCGATTTTCCCACCATATACCAAAGATTCCATCCTTTCCATTTGATTTGTAGCGCCATCTACACATTACGTATCAAGTTCCTATATAGACCTGTATCTAAAACCCCAATGTCTCATTGATCAGTTTGTCTATACCCCACGCCCAGTCCGACACTCTTTTTATTACTGTGTCTTTCTAGCATGTCAAATTTTGAAATCCACGTGCTCCCTCTTTGTTTCCGAGGTTGACCGGGCCCATCCCACAACATTTGTGAGTCTGAGGGTGAGCATACAAATGGAGGCCCACATATTATAAAGCTAAAAGTCGAAAACTAATAAATCAGGGTAACTATTAAATAAAATTGAATGTACCCTCCTACTTTGAGAAATACATTTCCAATATAAACCTATAAGAAAGGCAGTTCCCAGCCCTGACATCATTGTGTCGTCAATGTCTGTGTAGGCGTCCAGTAGAACCTCTTCTTCCAGAGAGAGTGCCTGCTAATACCGGAGCCTAGGCTGTTTCAGCCCCGTGGACCCAGCTGCCCCTGGATGGGGCTGAGCTCTGACCAGGTGTTACAGAATGTCCATAGAATACATAAAGGAATGAGAATTCCACGGAGAACTCTGCAATAGAGGGTCTCAATCTTCCCCTACCCAACACCAGACTCAGGTTGGGACAGAAGTGGGCAGCCAGACAAAGATCCCAGTACAGACAGACAGAGGCCCAGAAAGGCCAGGGACCCCGGTGATCAACACTGCCCTGTAGGATTGGGGAAATCCCCAAAGGGAGTTCAAGGGGACTGGATCCTGGAGGAGACAGTGGGAAGGCTTCCCAGTGAAGGAGAGGACATGGGAGCCTCGGGATCAGCTTTGGCTTTTCTCCTCAATCCAGTTCTCCTGAGAAGACTCAGGAAAATAAATCAGCCTAGACTCTTCCTCATAGAAACATGTTGGTTTACATTTCTACATAGCCAATCATCCATCTTCTGCATTTCTTTTCAGAAATGGATCAATGGAAGATTGAAGCCTTAGCACTGGGCCTTGATAACATGCAGTCCTGTTTTGGGTGGGCAAAAGGACTGGGAAGGGCTCCTATGCAGAGGACATAGCACAGGCAAAGGAGGGACAGTGGGAAAAACAGTGCACAAAATTTGGGGAACTATGACAGCCCCAGGTGGTTGGCAATAAGAACAGAGAAAGGCAGTGAATGAGGTCCAGTGTATCCCCTCCCCCCCACAAGGTCAGGTCCGAGGTGGGAGGGCCAGGAGACTGCAGGAGGAAGGGAAGCAGGAACCATTCAACTCCTCTCACCTACAACAACACCGGGCCCCTGAAAGGTGGACAAGAGAGGCTGCCCGGCCACCCAGAATGGACATCAGGACACAGTGTGTCCACGGCCCATAGTGAAACAGTCACAGCCCCAGTGAATGTTGGGGATAAGCCGCCTGAGACCCGCACTGTGGTTGGCTGGCTGTGGGGCCCTGGACAGGTGGGTGTCTGAGCCCCTGTGGCCCGTTTCTTCCTCCACAAAGTGGCAGTCACAGGCTGTCTCTCACCGCACCCCATTCCTCCTTCCACTACAGTAGCATTGTGCCCAAGTGCTCCCCCTGACCTCTGTCTCCAGGACCCCCCTCTACTTTTAATACCTAAGGGGGGCCTCATTTCTCCCCTCTCCATGGCTGGCGACCCCTCCCACCCACGGGCCTTGAAAGCCTCCTCAAGTTGAGGCCCCTACCGCCCCTCCACTCTCCAGGGCACCTGCCCTGGCTGGCTTTTGCAGCCCCCAATCCTATCTTGCTCAGGGCCCCAAACCCTCCCGCGTCCCCCAAGGCTCCAAGGGACGCCCCCTCCCCCGCCCCTGCCCAGCCCAACAGACTCTTCCACTTCCCAAGTAGAAAAGATTCACTGCAAATTTGCTGAGGGCCCGTCCTACTATGAGCAAAGCTCCGTTGGAGGCTGCAGAATTCCCTGGTAAACGTGGGCTCCACTTCTGCACCGCCGTTTTTAGTTGTCAGAGCTCAGGCGGGGCCCTTAACTTCTCTGGGCCTCGACTTCCCCTTTTGTCTCGTGGACTAACAACCCGTCCCGGGTGGAAGAAGGAGCCCAGCCCAGGCTCCTGGGCTCACAGAGGCGGCGCCTGGGGCAGAGCGAGGCCCGGCGCTTGCGCTGGCTCCCGCAGCCAGGCCTCCTTGCCGGCGGCCAGGTAGGTCAGCGCGCGGGTCGGGGCGCGGGACACGGGACCGGCCGGCCCCAGCCGCATCCAGGCCCGGGCGGGCCGCCAGGTGAGCGCGCCCAGGCGCTCGGAACGCGTCGCTGGCGGCCTTGCGTCCAGCCGGCGGACTTCGGGTCATGGAGCCGCGCGCGGGGGGCGCCACGGACCCTAGGGGGAGCAGAGGAGGTACGGGGGTGGGGTGGGGAGGGATTGGGCGCGTCCTGCTACCCCTTGCCCCGCCTGTCTGCTCCTCACCTTTTCCTTCCGACAGGTGGTAAACAAAGCAGCCCTGGCGCCCGAGTGGCGGGCGGGCGCCGGGCGGCCGGGGTTGGGCTCGAGGTGCCCGAGCGGCACCCGCACCGCGGGGCTGCGCGCCAGACCCCGGGGGCTCTCGGGAGTCTCCGGGGTCATGTGCCAGAGGGGTCTGCCCGTGGTCACTGGGGACACCTGGGCACTCAGGGTCTGTAGTGAATTGCGGGGGGGGGGTAGGCGGGGGCCTCTGGGGATAAATGGAGGGACAGTTGGGGTTACGTGGGCCATCAGGGTTGCCTAGGATATCTGGAAGGGGACTCGGGGGTGCCGGGGCCCCAGCGGGGGCACACCGTCTTCTGTGGGGACATCTGGGGGAATCGGGGTCCCTCTCGCTACTGTGCGGGAAGAGTTGGGAATCTGGGGTTATGAAGGGGCAGTTGGAGACCTCCAGAGGTAGTCCCAGGGTGTTGGGACGTGTCCAGGAACATTTAGGTCAGCTAGCTCTCTCCAGGGATATCGGGCGCGGGCGGGGGTCCACTGGGATACCCGCGATGGTGGGGGGTCGCGGGGGTTGAATGGGGCAGTGGGCGACCTGTGGAACTATCGAGGGAGTGCTCGGGGGTGGGCTCTGAAGATCTTGAGGGGCATTCTAGGTCTTCGGACGTCGGGGAGCGTGGGGGTTGGCCGAGGCTCGGGCGGGTGCTGACCTGTTTTTCTCCCCCCCTCCCCGCGCAGGCCAGGGCCTCCCCCAGAGGGCGGGCCCCGGAGCCCGGCAGCTCCTGGCGCGGCTGGACGCGCGCCCCCTGGCGGCCCGAGCTGCGGCCGACGTGGCGGCGCTGGTACGCAGGACGGGCGCCACATTGCGCCTGCGCCCCAAGGCGGGTGCGTGTCGGGGGCGTATCCGGGCCTCCCGGGGGGCGGGGTCTGAGTGGAGCTGGATTCCGGAGTGGCGGACCCGGGATTGTTAGTTACTCCCCTGGGTGGGACCAGTGGGTGTGACGGGCAGCGGGGCGGGGCTCGGAGAGAGCTTCGAGGGGGCGGAGCCTTGGCGTTATCCTAGACTATTCCTCCAGGAGGTGATCCTGGGAAAGTTATTGCGGTAGGTTAATGTCGCCTTGGCTAGTTGTGGGTGCAGGGCTGGATGGTTATCCCTGTCAGT
>JAPYYM010002947.1:0-11702 GCA_028534135.1 Potos flavus
ACACACACACACACACACACACACACACACACAGAAACACTCAAAGCATCTACCAATAGGAGACCGGCTAAATAAAAATATGGTCTATCCATTCCATGGAATAGTATACAGTTATGAAAACGATGATATGGAGATATATCTTTCAATTTGTAAAAATACTGATAACTTCGGGGATAAAAAAATGTTATAAACAGTGTGACTGTCTCTCCTCACACATAAAATGTGTTTATGTATATATGTTATGTATATATAAATAAATACATACGTTTATCTGCATCCTTTACATAAAGACTAAAAGAACCTACACCAAAAAGTTAAATACTTATGGAGGGGGAGGGGAAGGAGAGATGTGACTTTGCCTTAAAAAAAAAAAAAAAAGATTTATTTATTTTAGAGAGAGAAACTCAAGCCTACTCCCCGCGGAGCTCAGAGTCTGACACAGGGCTCGATCCCATGACCCGAGCTGAAACCAAATCAGATGCTTAACTGACTGCACCATCCAGGCGCCCTGTGACTTTACTTTTTGATGACTGTTATTTATGTTTCTACATGAATCCGTAAATTACAATTAAAAGAAAAACAAAAAGACTCAAGGAGACTGATGAGTCTGAATAACCACATTAGCAGCATCTTGGCACCGTGGGAGAAGGGGGTATCATTTCTCAGAAGCACTGATGATCTGGTTTGCATTATAAAAGTATGTCTGGGCGCCTGGCTAGCTCAGTCGGTGGAGCATGTGACTCTGGATCTCAGGGTTGTAAGTTTGAGCCCCATGCTGGGTGTCGACATTACTTAAAAATAAAATTAAAAAGTATGTTTAGCTCCAACATAGGAAATGAAGTTCCCTTGAACTGGAGGTACGCACACTAACAGCTTTGCACGAGACAAAACACACCGGCGCTTGTTCTGATTCGACCTCCCTGGCCCCAAACCAGCATCTCTCCTGCCGTAACTGAAGCAGCTTTCACTCAGCGCCGCATGCTGACTTCCCCACGGGAAGAGAACTGCTCAGTGTGGTGGCCTGATCTCCCGCAGAATCACCCTGAGCCCGATGTCTACAGAAGGAACAGATGTTCTGACAGGGGTGAGAGCCCCGTGTGGCATCTGAATAGTGAGGTGCAGCAGCTCTCCACTTTCAAGAACTACGACACCAGTGACTCTGGCGTGATGGGTAAGCACGGGTGGGCTCCGGGGTCAGCCGGCCACTTATCATCGGCCACTTATCATCATCAGTGTGGCCTTAGATAAGCAACCTAACTCATCTGTTTCCTCATCTGTAGAATGGAAATATTAGGGTTGTTCTGTGGTTAAAATGAGGTAATACTTGTCAAGAATTTAGAATGAGTCTCTGGCACATAGTAAGCCCTGGTAAATGTGAGTTATTGTTAATACTATTAATAACATGAAGGTAGTAACAATTCTATTACGTCCTCATGTCAGTAACTTACAATTCCTGTCCTCCACTGATCTGTTCTCCTGATAAAATCTGAAATAAACAGGCTTAATATAACTTTTAAATTTCATTTGACCCCAATGATTTTAAGACTAGAAATAAAACAGTGTGAAATAAACACGATAAAATTAATTTAGATGAATACTTTAAGTTGCTGATTCAGTAACTACTTAAGAAATACATTTCAGGAAGCAGGATGGATCACTAACTGCTCCGGACTCCCAAACTAGCATGCTTTAGACCTGGAGTACAAGAGGGTGCCCAACATTTCTTGAATGAATTAAATAAACAGACGAATTTTTAAAATTGTCCCTCTGATCCATCATCTCATCACTAATATTCTACTCTTTTGCTGCACCCCATTTCCTCCCCTCTGGAGCAGTACCCCCAGGTTTTAGATGCGTTTTAAGAAGCATGCTTTTTCAAAGGACACAAGGTGATTTGGTGGAACCAGGACCAAAACATTATATTTAATTGTGTGTGATCAGACGATATGACAGGGGGCCACGTTTCCTGTGCCATGGAGAAGCTCAGTAAATGCTCCCCTCTATACTTACCCCCTTGCTCTCCCCACGACATCTTTCTTCTCTAGCCAGTGTTGTCCTTGTTTATAGAGGCCTCGGTCATCAACGGCATTATTATCTCCTTTGGTCAAAAACTTGATATGTCCATTTTGCCTTAAAAGAGTAAGGGGAAAAAAAGAGGGAAAGCCAAGTTATCATATACCTTCATGCTATTTGCAAACACAAAATTTGCTTTGTTAACCAAAAATGCTGTGGAACTGTGGTATTTTATCATCATTCTGAATATCAAAATAATTATCTATTTAGCTAAAAGGATGTTCATAGCTGTGTTTCTACTAGGGAAAACCTGGAAACAAGCTGAAAGTCTAACATTCAGGAGTTGAAATATGTAAGCATTGAGGACAATGTCATAGAATAGTTAATGATGCTGGAAGACAATACACTTTTTTTTTTTAAAGATTTTATTTATTTGACAGAGAGAGAGATCACAAGTAGGCAGAGAGGCAGGCAGAGAGAGGGGGAAGCAGGCTCCCTGGGAGCCTGACGCAGAGCTCGATCCAGGACCCTGAGATCATGACCTGAGATGAAGGCAGAGGCTCAACCGACGGAGCCCCCCAGGTGCCCCAATGATACACATTTATTAAGTGAAGAAAAATTTAGACAAACACAAACCACCGACTTTCTGTAAGTACGAAGAGCAAAGGAACACATTAAACTACCCCACAGGATGGGGTTCACAACAAATCCACAAAAAATACTAGGGAAACTACGGAATAACCTAGTTTCTTCAAGCAACAAGTTGTGAGGAACAAAGGAAGTTGGAGAAAGAATTTACAGCTTAAATAAAAGAGATTATAAAGCCTTATCAACCAATTGCAACCAAGGACCTTAAGTGAATCTAGATTCAAACGAACAAAAAAAAAGCTATAACACAATTGGAAATTTGAACAAAGATTGGAAACGTAATGATACAAAGGTATGGTTGTTCTTTTTTTGGGTGTAAGCATGCTAACTGCAGTTATATGTTTTTTAAAAGCTCACTGCTTATGCTCTATAGATATTTACTAAAATATTTACATATGACATGACATGATATCTAGGATCTGATCCAAATAATACAGGAAGGAGAGTGGGAAGAGGTGGTAGTCTAAGTGGGGCAGAACTGGCCATAGATTCCTAATTACTGGGACTGGCTGAGAGCACATGGGAGTTCATCATACAGTTTTGTGTACTTCTGTGCATGTTAGAAATTCTATTTATTTATTTATTTATATTTTATTTTATTTTTAAGTAGGCCAACATGGCACTTGACATGACCCTGAGATTGTGAGTTGCAGGCTCCACTGACTAACCCAGCCAGGCACCCCAGAAATTCCCCATATTTAAAAAATAAAATGAGGGACACCTGGGTGGCTCAGTCAGTTAAGTGTCTGCCTTCAGCTCAGGTCATGATGCCAGGGTCCTGGGATCGAATTCCGCATCGGGATCCTTGCTCATCAGGAGCCTGCTTCTACCTTTGCCTGCCGCTCCCCCTGCTTGTGCACACTCTCTCTCTGACAAATAATAAAATCTTTAAAAAAGAAAAGAAAAGAAAATATAAGATAGTAAAAAAGATCTAAAGTGATAGACCAAGGTATAAACAGCAACCATCTATGGCTTTCTTTAGCTTCTAACTTTTTTCTTTACTTCTAATTTTTTTCTCCAACAAACATACATTGCTTTTACATGCCAGGGTTTTTAGGAAAAACATTTTACTTGATCAGGAAAGTATTAGTTTAATTCTCCTAAAGAACAGGTTTCCAGTAATTTTAAATTTTAATTGAAAGCAGAGTACATTTTACAGTTTGATAAAGACTATCTTAAAACTAATTCAAGTGAGTTTGGGTTAAGTACTATACAAAGAAGAAAATTAGCCTCAGACTCCTACTGACTAACATCCACTTAGATTCTAAGCCAGAAACTGGCTCACTAGACATGAAATGTGCAGATGAAACTAAATTGGAAGGTGTGCAAACACCCAAAACAGCTAAGTGCAAACAGTCACATTAAAAATGAGATTCCAGTTAGAAAAAATGCAAATATATACAGAGAAAAATAATCTTTAGCTGACAACTCAGTGAGGACAAGAGTGGCTGAAAACTTCAGGAGAGTGAAAGAGGACAGGTGCCAAGAGGGGCCAGCTGCAGGAGTAAAGGCAGGAAGGAAGGGTCTACTCAACCAGGAAAACAACAGCAAGCCCACCCAGGCAGAATAGGAACATCAAATTTGAGCAAAGGGAAATAGGGGAGTGGAGAAGCTCCCCAGGAAAGGACAGGGACACTGCAGGAGGCCTGGGCTCTCCTCAAAGACTTGATTTGCCAATAAGACACACACACACACACACACACACACGCGCGCACACACCCCGAGTTCCCCGCTCCAGGACGGTGTCGGGAGAGACCACTAGAGCTGTGTGAAAAGACAGAGGTCTCCGGCTATGGAAGGGAGCGGCACCGGCTCCTGTTCGGGCCGCTGTCAAACCTACTCCCGCATGTCACAGCTCCCGGCCCCAACACTGAGCGATGATCACACAGGGCGTTCCCCTAGCTACCACAGGGACCAAATACTCAATACCATCCATCTCCAAGGAGCTCGACGTGCTTGCAGTTTAATTCAACCACATAATACTGTGATGTTAGGAGGGAAGAACGAATCACTTTTTGGGTAAGAAAAAATAAGACCCCAAAACCCAAATGGGTGCAAAACTCTCTCTCTCTGCCCAGAAAGAGCAAAGCCAAGGACAAAGTCATCCCAACCACAAACTTTCTCCTTCCAAATATTTGACCACAAGCTAGCGTTCACCATCATCAAACCATGATACCTTCTACAGTAGACGGAATTTAGTAAGTGCGCTTCAGAGGAGGCTATAAAATCAAGTACGAATTTACATGTGGGAAAAACGTCATCATTAAGAGGGAAGGACTTGACTAGCAGGCTAATGTGAGGAACTATCTAAGAGAATTAAGTCAACTGATAATATTTCAAAGTGATGTCATCTCTTAAATGAAAACACAGACCTCGCTACGTGCCAGCTCTTTCCTGACTTGTTTTTCTATTGGAAGAAAATGGAAAACAAGAGAGTAGGTAGGGGGAGAAGGACTCCAAGAAGAGATATTTCGCCGTCTGCCGGAGCATGTGTAACCTTGCCTGCCAGCGTGTCTCATGGCCCTCTTGGAGGAGCCAGGAGTAATAACTAACCCCTCCCTTTTTTTTTTTACTAAATTAAAACCACAGTAACTAGACTACAACAAATGCAGGAGGTGGTTCAGTCTTTTTGAAAAATACCATCAACCGCTTTTTCTCGATGTACTATTTACTCCTCCAAACTACCTCCTGTTACAAAAACTGGAAGTTTCTTAATGTTCCTTACAAGAGTATTTTGCCCGAGCTCAGCAGTGCACTAGAGCTAAGCTCTGGATGACGGGTGCTGTCCCACCACTTGGTCAGACAGCTCAGTGCACAGCGTGTGTCCTCTGAAGAACAGGTAGGACGAGGGGATGACCACGCTGGGTGGAAAGAATGGATTCAAATTCATGGGCCCATTACCAACATATTAAGCAGCACTTGGCAAGCTGATCTTTTAGTTTAGGGATTCTTTGCATATGTGGGAATACCAGGTATATTCTGCCATATGTTCATGAGATAAGCATGTTACCAATAATTGCACTGAATAGATCCCAGTGTTACATGGGGGGAAAATGTATATTTATGAAACAAAGAGAGAATTACCCCAAATTTAACATTCTCTCTGGGTGTTAAGGTTGCATGTGATTTTGTTTGCTATGTTTACCAATTTTATACAGCATCTTATTATATGCTATATAATAAGATTGTAACAAGATGGAGAGTCATTATATGAAAAAAAGAGCTTTTTCTGATATTTACAAATTTACAAAGGCACTGTACCTAAGAAGCAGGTGGAGAAGAAAAGGAGGAATGAGAACAAAGAGAGAGGTCAGCTGAATGATTCACTTCTCTTCTCAGAGTTCAGGATTTTATTTCTTAAGACAATGTTCAGATGAAAGAAATGAGTAACAGTGCAAAAATCAGCCTGGAAACATTCAGGGCACATTTACTAAAATGCTTCATCCATTCTGGTTGTTATTGAGTCTCATATTTAAGAACACTGTTAACACTACTAAATCAAATGATATTCCCAATCAGGTAATTTAGTCCCTCCAAAAGAAAAAAGGAAATTGGAAGCTTCAGAATATTAATTGGATCTGTTATCTAAACAGGCCTTCAAGTTGAAGGCATCTCAAGAGTCTGAAATGAAATCACCAAAACCCCTAGATTAGTAGTACCATACACCTTAATATATTCAGAATTCTGTTAAAACTATTTTTAAAATTTAAGGAATTTGTAATTGATACAATATCTGTCAATGAACCTGCCCTAAAACAAGATCAACTGCTTAAAATAAAAAAATTCAATTTCAAAGGATTGCATATAAAAATGGACAACTTCTGCTCTACCCAAAGCAGGGTCTGAGTGTCGTTTGATTTTCTCTGATAAATTCAGGAAAAAATTGGCTCTGCTTTGCTCACAACAAGCAGTGCTAAGACCAAATGCCACAAATCCACTTTAAGAATCTGGAAAACACTGCCTGTACTGAATAAACCCTCACAATTCCAAACTAAATTTCTGAAAAATTAAGTTATTCCCTCTTAGTCAATAGTAGAATGCTGTTTTAAAATTATAATCTTTCAAAATATATACTGAAGTTTGGAGAAAAAAAAAAGCAGTCCCATCTTTATTTCACCAATGAAGAAAAGAACTCCCTTAAACTAGAGTGTTTATGGGGATTTTCATAAAGCAACAGTTGAGGGTACCTGGGTGGCTGAGTCAGTTAAGCATCTGCCTTTGGTTCAGGTCATGACCTCAGGTTCCTGGGATCAAGTACCACGTCAGGCTCCCTGCTCTGTGGGAAGCCCGCTTCTCCCTCTCCCTCTGCCACTCCCCCTGCTTGTGTGGTCTCTCTCTCGAATAAATAAATAAAACCTTAAAAAAAAAAAGCAATAGTTGACAGTTCCCTCTTCTCTAAGTGGAGAAAAAAAATTACTTTAGAGGGTGGGGTAAGAATAAGATACTGTTTATTCAGGGCTCCCTCGTTCTCAAGAATCTAAATCACCGTCTCACTGTTTTCCTTCCCCTCCATGTTTCCTCCAGGACACCTACCTTTTCGTTCATTTCTTTCTTTCCTTCCCCCTGAATGTTTTCTTTAACTAGAAATACTATAAATTTGCAAGGGAGGGGGTGAGGAATATGGAGCTGGACA
Organism: Potos flavus; assembly: GCA_028534135.1. NCBI lineage: Eukaryota > Metazoa > Chordata > Mammalia > Carnivora > Procyonidae > Potos > Potos flavus. The sequence goes on from JAPYYM010002947.1 coordinate 7,295, forward strand.
GGAAAGCATAGACTCAGATCTCACAGATCTTATAATTCATCTTCTTAAACCTCTTAATATTGCAGATAAGGAAACAGACCCAGAGAGGGGAAATTTTTTGCTCATTGTTATGCCCCACCTTCACCTCCAGGTGATTCTGAAGGTTTTACATACGTCCCTTCCAATACTAAAATTCAAGAGTCTATGTTTAAAAGAGTAACTTAGATTTTAGAAATTTTCTTTCTTTTTTTTTTTTAAGATTTTATTTATTTTTCAGAGAGAGAGAGAGAGAGAGAGAGAATACAAGCAGGGGGAACAGCAGAGGGAGAGGGAGAAGCAGGCTGCCTGCTGAGCAGGGAGCCCGATGCCGGGTTCGATCCCAGGACCCTGGGATCATGACCTGAGCTCAAGGCAGATGCTTAACTGACTGAGCCCCCCAGGCGCCCCAGATTTTAGAAATTTTCTTTGGAATTTAGGGGTGCCTGGCTGGCTCAGTCAGTGGAGTGCACAACTCTTGATCTTGAGGTTGTGAGTTTGAGTCTCATGTTGGGTGTAGAGATTACATAAAATTTTAAAAGAAAAAGAAGTTTTCTTTGGAATTTGAAAAAGTTGGCAAATTTATTCTTATTGGATATTTCTGTCAGATTGCCATAAAGTTTGTTTTTTTTTAAGGGTTAAGGAGGGCTACCTCATCAATTACATTAGAAGATTCTATTTGGGATCAACCTTTATGTAGTTTTTTGGGGGTGATACACAGGACTATGGATCTGGTTGGGAAGTAAAAGGAAACCTAGAAAAACTTCCAGAAAAAGCTTCAGAGAAAAAAATGAATTAATGAATAACTATTTAGTTTTCCAAATGTTCACCAAACCTTCAGATACTCATAAAAATGGACTGGAAGAAGGACTTAGGCATTCCCTACTCTTCTTAATCTTCAGGTTATCGAAATTAAACACTGCAAACACTAAAACATGTAAAGATCTTAAAACAGAGAAGATATAGTTTGCACATACTTTTCATGAATCTTCAAGACTCGGTGAACTATAGGAATCTCTCTTCCTTCTATCCTAAAAACAACGATTTCTCCCACTCGGATGGGATCTTCAACTCGGTTTGTTAAAAAGAGAAGATCTCCTCTATGAAATGCTGGCTCCATGCTGCCACTAGGAGGGAAAGAAGAATATAATAGAAAACAGAAAGTGTGAGATTAAATTTACTTTCAAAATTAGATATTCAACAAAACAATCTAAGTATCACCCTTGGAGTATACGCAACACTAACAAATATATCAGCATTGATGTGTGTTGTTCCCAAAATATGGTTTCCACAGACTAATGAGTTATACAAAAGTTTCTTTAGTTATTAGCCTTTACTGACTAGATCCGTTTCAAGCATTACTATTCAAAGGAGCTTAAATCTTGAAAAGGGCAATGTTACTAATTCCTTAACCTTTTAAAATTTCAAGTGACAAATGGAATATAAAAGAATGACCTTTATAATCACTGCCCTTATTCTCACCTCATCTGAAAACACTAAACACATTCAAATATTCAAATGAGAATTGGATCGTCTTCTGCCATTTATAAAGATATAGACCAAGATGACCTTACAGTTTTGATTCATTATGAAGGAAAAACAGCTCATCAAGTCAAAGAATAGTCAGCTACAGAGATAAAGCTTCTGTTGACAACTTATTTATTTTAAAAAGAAAAACAAGAAAGAAAATGAGAACAAATGCAGAGATTTTTGTTTAAGAATTTCAGAAATGAGGAAAAGCCTCAATTCCAAGAGGACGAACTTCTAGGGTGTCTTCTCACCTCCCCCCTGTTCTACCCTATACCAACTTCTTTAAGGACCCTAAGATATTTGCACTAACGAACCTTTTCCTGCTATGAAGGAGTAGCCCATCAGTATTATTTTCTGAAACTCAAGCTCCAGTTTTCAGCAATAGATTTAGTAAGAGTTAAAATAAGGGTTAAAATCCAATTTAGGAATAATGACAAAGTCCAAACACTTCCATAAAAGACTCTGGTACCTCAACATAAGAGAATATGGCAGTCGTTCCCAAACTTACTAGAATCACCTGGGGAGCTTAAAAAAAAATAAGTTAAATAAAAATAAAAACCCCAATGTCTAGGTTGTAGCTCCAGCCATTTAAATCAGAATGCCTAGGGGTGGGAGGCAGACATCAGTATTTTGTAAAGACCCCACGTGACTCCAATATATAGCAATATATAGGGAACCACTGGGGACATGGATTTTCAGTACATGTTTATTCTTAAAACTTTTGTTAAGATTCTTCAGGGGACAATGAGTTCCCTTTTTCAGAAGATGTTCAGGCAGAAGACAGGACATGTGTTTGGTGAAAATATTAGAGAAAGTATTTTAGACTGGTAGTTTTCAAGTTTTTCCTTTGATTGATTTTGAAAACCAGTGACCTCCTTTGTCCAAATAAAACCTTGCTTGAAAATTATATCAATAAAACAGATACAAGCTGAGCTGCTATGGTTTAAAGGCTTATTTTTATTGAGCACTTACTGTGTACAAAGTGCCATTCTAAGTTTTTTTTTTTTTAAAGATTTTATTTATTTATCTGACAGAGAGAGAGATCACAAGCAGGCAGAGAAGCAGGCAGAGAGAGAGAGAAGCAGGCTCCCCGCTGAGCAGAGAGCCCGATGCGGGGCTCGATCCCAGGACCCCGAGATCATGGCCTGAGCCGAAAAAAGAGGCTTTAACCCACTGAGCCACCCAGGCACCCCCTAAGTTTTTTTTTTTTAAACAATCTTCAGAACTCTACGATGTAGATACTCTTATTATCCCAACTTTATAGACAAGGAGATTGAGGCTTAGAAAGTTGTAAAGTTATAAATCAAAAAAATGTTAAAAGTGACATTTGAACAGGGAGTCCAACAGAATCCACTCTCACTGTGCTAACCTGCTTCTAAGCCAATATAGAGTTCTCAGCAGGCAGTATCATAATCACATTTACATTTAAGAATTATCACTTCAGAAGGTATAGAATATGTAGAGGACATCTAAATATCTATTGAATTAATGAGTAAACTAGAAAAAATCAGAAGGTAGACTGGGAGACCAGTTGTCCAGGCTATTACTTAGAATTGAATTCTTGGCAATCATTAAAAGTATTATTAAAAATATGGAAACAGGACAATCGTAAAGGGACATATAAAGAAAAGGATGCACATAAAGAATTACTCCAATCATGTAAGAAGTAATATACATGAAAAAAAAGAGACTAAAATGTTAATAGTGATTATATCCCAGAACTATGGGTAACTTCATTTCATTTAGATTTTTTTTTCTATGTTTCAACATTTCATATAATGAAAATATATTAACTTTTTCGGATTATAAAAGCATATTTTTTAAAGGTCACTACAACAACACTACAAAGGCAGGAAATGAGGAGGGCCTGAAATAGAACAACAGTAGGGAAGACAACTATAAAGTAGAAGAGATAGGGAAAATAACAGATTTGATGGCCAATCGGATAGGACAGGAAGAGGTGATCAAGGATGACTCCTGGATTTTTAACAAAGGCAATGGAGCAGATGGCAATGACAGTCACACAAATAGGAGGAAGAAGAACAGGTGTGTGGGAAAAGGAGATGAATTTTACTTTTATTACATGGAGTTTTGTTTTTTTTTAAAGATTTTATTTATTTATTTGATAAAGAGAGACACAGCGAGAGAGGGAACACAAGCAGGGGGAGTGGGAGAGGGGGAAGCAGGCTCCCCGCAGAGCAGAGAGCCCGATACGGGGCTCGATCCCAGGACCCTGGGATCATGACCTGAGCCAAAGGCAGATGCTTAACGACTGAACCACCCAGGCACCCCTATTACATAGAGTTTCAAGTGCCCTGTCAACATGCAGATAATGTCCAGTGTAGGGTGAAAACAAGAGTCTAGATTTCAGGGAAGAAAGCTGGATGAGAAACAAGAAGATTTAAAAATTCAGATACAGATGGGGTTAAAAATAGTGTGTAATGGGGCACCTGGGTGGCTCAACTGTTTAAGCATCTGATTCTAGATTTAGGCTCAGGTCATGATCTCGGGGTCATGGATCAAGCCCTGGGTTGGGCTCTGTGTTCAGCAAGGAGCCTTCTACTTGGGATTCTCGTTCTTTCTCCTCTGCCCCTCCCCCCACGCTGCATGCTCACTCACGCTCTCTCTCAAATAAATAAATCTTTAAAAAAATCTTTTTTAAAAAAGATTTATTTATTGGGGCGCCTGGGTGGCTCAGTGGGTTAAGCCTCTGCCTTCGGCTCAGGTCATGATCTCAGGGTCCTGAGATCGAGTCCCGCATCAGGCTCTCTGCTCAGCAGGGAGCCCACTTCCCCCCCTCTCTCTGCTTGCCTCTCTGCCTACTCGTGATCTCTCTCGCTCTGTCAAATAAATAAATAAAATC
>JAPYYM010002948.1:0-11701 GCA_028534135.1 Potos flavus
AAAAAAAAAAAAAAAAAAGCTTGTGTCGCTCCTCCCTAAGAAATGGCCATGAGTGAGGCCAACTGCCTTCAGGCAGAGTGGGGGTCTCTATACAGAATTAGTGGATTTGATGTGTGTTCAAATGCACATATATACATACATGTACACATGCATACACACATACGCAGTTGAAAGAGAAAGGCATTTCAGAGCAAAGTATCCCCCAGGAGAGGTCTGGAAGGAACAACACTCTTCCTGGGGTATCTGTTCTCTTCACAGTGTTCAAAGAGAGAGTGAACACTAAGCATTTACCACCTTCACAGCCTGTCTCTGGTCCCAAAGCAAATCCGTCATGACTCTGCCAGACCCCTAGTCTGGGGATCCAAGTGTATAGACTGTTGGCACAACTGTGTGTATGTTCTTGTGACATATATTACAAAGACTTCCTGCCTCTGTATTGACTGACACATTCAAATGGATCCATCAGACATAAAATTCATGTGGAACTTTTACAGGAAACTTACAGAACTTTCTGGAACCCTTCGGTGGAAAGAGGATTAAAAGGCAATCAATGGTAACCATTAGATTGTTCTCTGTAATTAAGAGTCTGTTTCTCTTCCTCTCTTTCTCTCTTTTTTCCCCTTTGCTTGTTTGTTTTGTTTCTTAAATTCCACATATGAGTAAAATCATACGGTATTTATTTTACTTAGCATTATACTCTCAAGCTTCAACCATGTCATTGGTATGGTAAGATTTCATTTTTTTTTTTTAAGATTCTATTTATTTATTTGACACAGAGAGAGAGATCACAAGTAGGCAGAGAGGCAAGCAGAGAGAGAGGGGGAAGCAGGCTCCCCACTGAGCAGAGAGCCCGATGCAAGGCTCGATCCCAGGATCCTGAGATCATGACCTGAGTGGAAGGCAGAGGCTTTAACCCACTGAGCCACCCAGACGCCCTGATTTCATTCTTCTTTAATATATATATATATATATACACACACACACACACCACATCTTCTGATGGATATCCATCAGTTGATGGGCATTTGGGCTGCTTCCATATCTGGGCTATTCTAGACAATGCTGCTATAAATATAAGAATGGGTATATCCTTTTGAATCAGTATTTTTTGTATTCCTTGGGTAAATACTCAGTAGTGTGATTGCCGGATCATAGTTTGTCCTATTTTTAACATTTTTGAGGACTTCTATACTGTTTTCCACAGTGACAGTATTAGTTTGCATTCCTACCAGGAGAGCACCAAGTGTTGTATGGAACTATTGAATCACTATATTGTACACCTGAAACTAATATAACACTCTGTGAACAAACTGGAATTAAAATAAAAACTTAAAAAAAAAAAAGCAATCAATATGTGGGGTTTGGGTGAAGGGCCTCTGTGGAGATACTTCTTTGGAGGGGTCAGCTGCCCATCAACTGTCACGAGTGTGTCCCCTCCTCTAGGGAACAACGGGAGGGTTTGAAATATGTTTGCTGCTGCTAGGGACACCAGTGGCCTGTCTGAAAAATCTATCAAGCTTTAGATGGCTCACAGCTTTTGTGACAAGAGCCAGGAGCCAGATGCCTCATGGGGCATCATCTGAGATTGTCCTAGCAAAGGGTGTGTGTGCTTCCTGAGATCCAGGCAAGGGCTCTGGAGGAGAGGTAGCAAGCATGGAGCACTGAGGGTCTTTTCTGGAGGGTTCCCACCTGAGTCCTGGGGGCCCCCATATACATGGCCAGGAGGGCAACACCCTGGGAACACATGCTGAGGGCATCAGAAGCAACCAGCCAAGGAAAATGCCTCCCTTTCATCTTGGGGACTCCAGAGGAACAGATCCAGCAGGAAACCTGCAAAGGCCCAAGAGAATCCTCCCAGAAAAGAAAGAACACCTGAAATATCTGCCAGTACCAGAAAGCTTGAAATCAGCCAAACTTGATATTAAATCAAATAGGGAGTTTTGACTTCTACCTTGGACTGAAAGTTCTAATTTCTGAAATGAGCTTTGTTTGTGACTAAAATAACACTAGACTTTATAATACGAAGGGTCAGCTGAAATTCTTGGCCTGGTGGGAGGTTTTCCCTAAGAGTGAAAGAATATTACCCCTACTGAGAAGAATCTGACAAGACAGGGAGGGGAGGAAAGAATGGTTTTGATTACAGCTCCTTCAAAGCTTCCAGCTTGTTCAAAATCCTGGTTACACTTTAATTTCTAAAACAACCAACAGACAAACCAGCAAATCTGAGCATTGCTCGGAGATATGTTTCCTGCTTTAATTTAGTTTATTTATTATTAACTTCCTGATATTTTAGATATCTGCTTTTAACCTTCTTTCTGTATTTTTGCTATTTTTATTATTATTATTAAAACGTTTTAAGAATCCTTTCCTTCTAATCACTTCTAACTTCAGTTGAATCACTTTGACTTTCTATATCTCAGTTTTGCATCTTTTTTAGTTATCTTTTAGATTTATAATTATGTATATTATATATAATTATATATTATATAATATATATTGTATATATTGTATTATATATAACATATAATATATATATATAATTATATATAATATATAATTTAGAATGCATTTATCTTTTAGTTTTATTTATAATTTTCCTCTATGGTTTGCTTTTATTTTATTTGCAAATTAAGGGTTTTGGTGTGAAGTGTCAGGCAGAGGATGGAGGGCAGAGTTTGAAGAGACAGGACTTCAGAGAGAAGAGAGTGGGCCTGTTGTTCCTGTTAGCCGCCCCTAAAGATAGCCTGCTGGGATACTTAGCAATAATGGGACCACTGGGTGGGTTTTTTACACTAATCCTAATGTGTCCAGCTTACAGGATGACCCAGGGAAATTCTGCAGGTCTTGGAACTCTGCATCTGCCAGTTATTAACTGAGCAACACTGGGTGGTAATTGAGACAAACTGAAGCTAAGCTTGATTTTCTTATATAGAAACTGAATGAAGTAACAACCACTTCACAGGGTTGTTGTGAGATTTAGATGAGATTTAGATTTAGATGTGCTAAAGCACATGGGTTCCTCTAGACATGGCTCCTGGTGGGCATAGGCTAAATAACCAGTTATTATATGTCTGAACCATAGGGGCAACACATTTGTGTGAACGTGCACAGCTCTACATACATGCTTACCTGAATATATTTCCTCCAATCTCTGTAGAAATGCAAACAAGAGCTTCAACACATTTACTCTATATATTAACCTTTAATGGAGACTTTGGGTGAGGTTAAGGGAAACACCTTGGGCTGACAGGGAAGGCGTAAAATTAAAATGGGATCCCTAGGGCACCTGAGTGGCTCAGTCAGTTAAACATCTGACTCGTGATTTCTGCTCAGGTCATGATTTCAGGGTTGTGAGATCGAGCCCTGCATCAGGCTCTGTGCTGGGTGTGGACCCGGCTTAAGATTCTTCCTCTCTCTCTCTCTTTATAAATAAATAAATTGATTATTTATCCCCAAAACCAGTGACCTGGTGAACCTATTTATTCAATCATTAAAGAAAACAGTCTATATGTCAAGGTCTGATATAGGCTGTGTGATCTACTTGGTACTGAGGATCCGCTCTTGAGGGAGCAAGTATGATCTTGGTTTCTGCTCTTGTGAAACTTGTGGGTCACAAAATATGATCAGCTCTGGGAGAAGGAAATGATGGGATTAGCAGAGAGTCATCCTACATTTCAAAACTCTCTCTTTGCTTTTTATAACTTCCTGCCATCTGCTTCAAGTGCACTTACACCAAATGAAGGGGCAACTCCATAGCATGACACATCATACTTGGACTGGAAGTGCTACTCCTGCACATTTTCCTGGACTGTCATGACTCCCCTGATGGTCTACCTCCTCCAGTTGTGATGGGTCAGGAGGGATGCGGGACCCACTTAGATCTCCTTGGCTCTCCCTTAATCCCTCACCTACCCAAGTTTCTCTGTCTGTGTACTTAGGGGCAGCTTAAGTACTTAGGGAGAGTGCCTGACCTACCTGGGTCTCTCCACTTGTTTTTGACCTGAAGTGCATCCTTTCTTTTCCATCCTCATCACTAAGGAGGGTTACTAATGCCTCAGGCCACTAGAACATCTCCAATGTCATATTTTAAGTTCTCTCTACCAGTGGCTCATCATAAACTCCCCTGCCTGATATATAAGAAGTCAAGCAGAGAGAGTCAGTTATCATATGGTTTCACTTACTTGTGGAGCATAAGGAAAAAGATGGAGGACATTGTAAGAAGGAAAGGAAGGGTGAATTGGGGGAAATCGGAGAGGGAGATGAACCATGAAAGACTGTGGACTCTGAGAAACAAACTGAGGGTTCTGGAGGGGAGGAGGATGGGGGATTGGGTGAGCCTGCTGATGGGTATTGAGGAGGGCACTTATTGCATGTGATACATGAACAATGAATCTTGGAACACTGAAAAAATTAAATTAAATTAATTGAAAAAAAAAAAGAAATCCCTTTTCTCTTTCTATAGTTGGTCTTCAAGTCTATGATTTCAATAGACTAGAGACTTCAAAAATATCTAATTGCATAACCAAGACTGATCAATGACTCTATTGTTTTATTGACTAATACCCGCTTTTATGCTGAAACAATGAAATTCATTCATTCAGTGGTGGAGGAGCGATAGTGCATTATATAATAAAGCATATGAAAAACACATAGGTGTTAACAATTTCATCAATACTGTATCCATTGTGTTACATAAAAGCTAAAATAACAGAAAATGGAATTGTTAACTGAAACTCAAAGAGATTGAAAATATGTAAAAACAGATTCAGTATGCGAGGGAAGAAAAACAGATTTAAAAAAACCCTATAGAAATAGCTTTGAAAATCTTAGAGAATAAATGTAATAATAGTTTTAGAAAAATATCAAACAAAATAATAAACTGCAAAAAATAACACAATAAATCTTCAAAACAGATAGGGTTAAGGATGTAGTGCCTAGAAGAACTGGTTGAGAAGTTCAAAAAGAGAAAGAGGCATCTGCCAGGATTTTGACACCCAGGAAAGACTGAAGGAATCAGGGTTTTTGTGGTTGATAAAACAGCAGCTTCCTTGTCTTAGTAAGATTAAGTTGATAAGAGAACAAGTGTTCCAGGAGGTCGAACACCTACTACGGATTAGAGAATTTTTGCAAGACTCCTGCTGTCAAACAGCAGAGGGCGAGCTGCGTCTACACAGAGATCAGAGAGCTGGGCAGGGCAGAAGGGCTAAGCCCTCCAAAGCCTTGAGTTCTTGACCAGGTTTCTCCTAAAGAGCTGAGTAATGCTGGAGCTGTCTTCCTGTCTCTGAGTCAAACTGTTCCTATCTGCGCATCTATTCATGGGCATGATAAATCTGTCAAACTAACAGTGTTTAATGAGGATTAACAGGGATCATGAGGAAATGCTTTGCAAACTCCATGTACACAGAGGCAATTGGAGAACCAGGACCCAGGCATGTCAGGAAAGAGGGAAATCTACTTATACTTGGATCAAGAAATGGTATTTGTTGCTCCTGCCCTGATTTTCCCTTTAGGACCAAGCAGTGGGAAACAGCCAGTATTGCTTCTGAGATAGGCAGGGAGGGGTGCACTGGTAGGAGGTGACAAGGCAGATGAAGAGCCTGAGAGTGTCACTGCCAGCTATTAACAGCTGACAGAGGGGTGAAGTCTGCAAAGGAGGAATATATATCTTAAGAAAATAATAAGGAAAAGCTAATAGTGACTAAAACTGTGGCTATTTGAGACCAAGAAATGGTGTGAGAAAGATCAGAGCCTCCCAATGATGATTGGAAAGGTTCTCTGCCAGAACATTAGTCTGGATGACCAGGCACAGAGCTGACATGAGGCTGGCAAATAGTCAAAGGTCCAAAATAATGCACAGAAAGGAATGTACCCCATTTGCACGAAGTTCATGTGCAATGCTCAGTAATACTGGTGGTTTGGTGGTAGCAGCAGTGCATAAGGAAATATATGTTAGAAACAAGACAACAGACCTAAAATGGATTCACTTATGCTCAGCTCATCACCAAACCAAGACAATTACAGCTTTGGGTTTCCCAGAAGTGGGAACCCAGTCCATCAGGAATTGCCTGATCAGCACTAGCAAGGTTATCTGCCTGACAGACGCCTGCCATCCCCTAAAGGAAAGTGACCAAGCAATAACCAATCCACTTTTTGCCCAGTGTAACTTCCTTGTTCCTGCTCACTTCTGCCTCTTAAAACTTTTATATTGTATAGCTCCTCAGAGCTCCTTTCTATCTGCTAGATTATATGTTGCTTGATTCATGAATCATTGAAGAAAGCCAATGAGATCCTTAGATTTACTCAGCAAAGTTTTTTTTGACAAATTTAATATGCAAAAACCTTTATTTTTGAAACTTGCAATTGTGAAATTGTGAAAAAAAAAACTAAAAAGTGCTATAAAAAACAAGAACTTCAACATTATTGTTAGTGCTTTTGCTAACAAATTTTGAACCTGTTTGTGGATAAGTTGTATTCAAGGTTTTCAGTGCAGCTGAGTAGGTATGAGACATTCATGGTATAGACACTACTTTGATTTTAAATGGCACCTATATAATAAGTATACAAATCAATTTTATACATATGGCAGTCTGTAGTTATTAAAATGACTTTTTTTTTACAGTTCTTCACATTCTAGTGCACTTTACAAGTTCATCATTCTCATAGGACCATGGTGAGTATATGTGGGATTATGTGGTGGAAGGAGAAACTGAGGCAGAGGTAAGGCTTTTATCATTCCTCACAAATGCTGGCTTATGGGTATGAGCAGAATGTATATTCCAATTTGTTTTTATTTAGGCTGGGCTACCTTCCTAGTTACTAATTTATAACCAGCACTCTTGGCCTCTGGGTAAAACCATGCTTTCCATAAAGTCAGTGAGACTTTTAGGCATGAATAAAATGCAACCTATGTGTACATTTTGTAGAATTTTGGACAATTTGGGCTGTGAGGGTGGGAAAAAATACTCTGCCCTTCAAAGATTCTTCTAACTGGACTAAGAATCAAATTAACAGGAGACAGATTAACAGGAAAAAAATCAAACTTAATCAAACTTAATGCGTGGGGAATCCACACAGACATGGGAATTCCAAAAACAGGCAAATTGAGGTATATATGTCATCTTGAATTAAGGAGAAGAGAGTAGGGATTTGGAACTTCAGAAGAAAATATTGCAATTCACAGGAAGATGAAAGAGAGCACATGTTTGGTAAACACATGTTTGCTGCACAGAAACAGTAGGACAAAGAGAGAATTTGATCAAACCAGCCTTGCTAGGTTCCTCCATTTACCATGCCTGGTTCATAGTATAATGTCGTTGTCTGAGGTTCTAGCTCTCTTCCTGGAACAGGTCATTCTAAATTCTTTTATGCAGTGGTGGGGATGAGGTTGCAGTTTCTTTCTGAGTCCTTGAGCCTGATTGTTTTTAGCTCAGCACAATCTGCATGCCAAAGTAGGGAGGCCTGCCCTTGGCCCCTATAAGGACAATGAGGAATCCATGGCTAGGTTCTTCTATCATTTTTCCATTTCACAAGTCAACTCAGTGCTTCAAAATGCACCCAGAGGTCTTGTGCTCTTTTTATTTTTTAAGGTTATTTTCTGTCAAGAGCTAAATCCCCAGGATGTTTTTAACATACCAAAAATACAGCAGTTTTATTAACCATTGAATACATGTGCTTGTTATGGAAAATTGTCAATAGAGCAATTATTCCCTCATATAGGTGTTTACACACTTCCAGAGTCTGGTGTGAGTCTCAGCCCCTGTGATGCCCAGCATAAGCCTCATATGTCATCACTATTCAGCATCTGGTCAGCTTCCTCATTCACATTTTCCCCAGTGGAGTCTGAGTGGTCATCATTTCATGGAGTCTATGGCAAAACTCCTTCATGCTTCCCCACATGGTTCTGATTCATTAAAATCCTGTCCAGCTTCAGAAAGTCCTTTTTTATTGAAAGAATATGGCTAAGCTCTCTATCTCTGTGTCACAATCTGTTTTTCAATTTATTTCAGTAGGGCAGTACAGTTAAAATGTATTTGTGTCATGGCTTGTTAGCAAGTACAAAGGATACATCTTAGCCAAGGCGGTGAATTGAAGACTTAAAACAAAAGCTAAAATTTGATATGTTTCAAGCTGTACAGTAGAATACATTTGCTATCATTGGATAGTAAAGAATTTTGTAAAGAAGACACAAAAAGAGCAAACCATAAGAAAAACCAAAAAGCAGACTCTTAACTATAGAGCACAAAATGATGGTTACCAGAGGGGAGGGGAGTGGGGGATGGGTCAAACAGGGGATGGGGATTAAGGAGTGCACTTGTGTTGAGCACGAGGTGATGTATGGAATTGTTGAATCAGTATATTGTACATCTAACACTAATATTACACCGCATGTCTACTAACTGGAATAAAAAAAAAAGAGCAAACCACAGAAAAATCATTGTTGAGTTAGCCTGCATTAAAATTAGGAACATATATTCTTCTAATGACTCCATAAACAAAGGCATAATCTCTGTCTTCAGGAAGTTTATATTCCAGAGGGCAGGAGATAGAAATAAACCAACAAACAAATACAGGAATCATCCACATGCAGAAAGTGATGTGTGCTATAAGGATGTCTAACAGGAAGATGGCACAGGGAGGGTTCAAGGGGATACAGCATGGGGTGAGTTTTCTCTCATATACCCTTCTAGGTTATCTTTTCTGCTTGAATCAATCTGGGACTTCAGGCTTTCTTTGAATATTGACATTGAGTCAGAAACATTCCCAGGCTGCTTTTTGATAATCTCATCACTGTAGCCTGGAGCAGCTGCTTCATAAGCATTTGTCTTTTTGGATTATTCTTTTTGCCTTCCCTTCCTGATTCAGTTTTCTTCTTGGTTTGCTAAGTTTCTAGATGAAAACAAGGAAAATATTACCCAGCCACTCTCTACATTTTCTCCCTTCACAAGGAAAATCAATATCTTGACTCCCTTGACTATAGTCCAGTGTTTGTAAACTTTTTATAAATGGGATTATTTGATGTGTATTTTTTATAAGATATTACTTATTTGAAAGAGAGAGAGAAAAAGAGAGAGAGTGAGCAGGGAGAGGGGCAGAGGGAAAAGGAGAGAGCATCCCAAGCAGGCTTGCCACTGAGCTCAGAGCCTGACACTGGGCTTGGTCTCATGACATTGAGATCATGACCTGAGCCAAACCAGGAGTCAAACACTTAAATGACAGAGCCACCCAGGAGCCCTTGATGTGTATTTCTTTGAATCTGGCTTCATTATATCTGTGAAGTTGATCTAGTCATTGCATATAGTGCCAGTATATTCTATTTGCTATGCCAGCATTTTCCTGTATGAATAAACCATACTTTTTAATTCATTCCACTATTGACATATACTTATGGAAATTTCCCCAGTTTCTTGTTATTAAGAGTACTACTATAAACATTCTTGCATAAGTCATAAAGACCTGACAAATAAGTCTCTGTGTTATAAGGTATATGTAAGTTTAGATTAAATAAATACTCTTCACCAGTTTTCCAAAACGTTGACCAATTTGCATTCACATGCAGTGTGAGTTCTTGCTCTGTACCTTCTCACAAACACATGGTGTGATTCAAACTTTAGCTGTGTTTCGTTTTGGCCATTCTGGTATATGTCTAATGACATCTCATTTTTCTTTTGGTCTACATTTCCCTTAGGACTATTGTTACCAACATTCTGGATAATTTCTTTTATCAAGTGCTTGCTCAAGTCTTTCATTCATTTTTTATCTGTCTTTTTATTAATTTATAGAAGTTTTTAGTCTGCTTTCTTGGCCTCATTCTTCCACTCTGCAGTTTGTCTTTTCACTCATTTTATGGTGTTTTGATGAACAAACTGCTAAAGTAACAGTCTAATTTAATGACCCTTTCTTTTATTGCTGGTAAGGGTTTTTGTTCATGTTTAAAAAACCCTTCCCTCACTCAAGTGATCAAAATATTCTTCTACATTAACTTCTAGGAGCTTTCTGTTTTTCCAAGTTATTTTTTAAGGAGAGGGAATATTATTTTTTTCCCTTTCTGTAAGTATGTTTATCTACCTTGAACATAAGAAGGCAGAAGAATGAAAAGAAATGTTTATGCTCTATATGCCACACACTCCTGGAAACAACAGCTAAGATTACAGCTCAACTGAAACCATTGCATAAACTATTGTTCAGGTACATTTTGAAAAACAAAGTGGAAATATGTTAAGAAATAGAGAACTCTCAGTATTTTACAAAAAGAGCAGTGAAATAAGTTCCTTCAGAAATAGAAAGACCAGTCAGCATATCATCAAGATAATCTCTAGGCAACCAAAATCAGTCAACTTAAAGCATGCCTTACATTAGAAAAGCTGAGATCTTTGCTTATCGAAATTGAACAGAGCCCTGACAAGTGTGCTGGCACTTGTGGAAAAAATGCTTTCCAAAACATGTGTACATACACATACACCATGGTCTATTGTCAGAGTTTCTACTAAGTTATTTTTTCTCTTTGTTACACAAAAGAAGGAGATAGACTAGACAAAGAAGCTAGCTTTCCTGTCTCATTATTTCCGTCCACATTCTACATTTGACATACTGTGTCTGTAAGTGCCCAAGACTGTTTTTCTTCTGAAGTAAATATGTAGGCAAGGATTTGGTTGTAAACAGATGACTTGGCTGGGGATCCCAAGAAGTTCCTGCAGGGTTGAGAACAAGTGAGACAGGGATGGAAAGCCAACCAATAAGGGTGCATTATCCAGAAAGTTATAGCTGTGGACCACTGGAGCTTAATTCCTCTTGGAAAATTTAGGAATCAGTGTGAAACATGCATCTCAGAGTTATTTTCTCTGAGAGGAATAACAGCTGAAGCATCTATCCACCAAATCCCTCAGTCATGGGGGGAGGGTTGCTGAGGGGAATGCATTGATTCTCCCACAATTTTTGCTTGCTGTGGGCACAGCTGACTGACTGCCAGAGAAAGTCCTTTGACCTCTAGAAGTCTGGCTGTCAGGCTCTTTAGTGGCAAAGCCTGTGGGGACCTGGTGATACTAGAGCATATGCTGAAGGAAAGATATCTGTGGAGGATTGGATGAGGCTACTGAGAGGACTTTTAACTACCTTAGAGCCCCCTTTGTGGTGACCCAGAACTGTGGCAGATCATGAACTTGCCACACAAAGAAAGAGGATCATGGGTGGAATGTTTTTCAGAGAGATTTCTGCTGGACTGCGAATTTTTTTTTTTTTTTTTTTTTTTGGACTGTGAATTTGTCAGGGCCCAGGTGGCAAGGGCACCCTCAGGACAGCCTCCAACCAGGCTCTCCAGGTCGGCTTCTCTGGTCACAGCTAAGTATAAGTCCTGAGAGGTAGAAGGCTCAGCTCTAATAAGCCAAGGTATATGCCTATAGTAGGTAAAATTCGGTACAACAGAATAAACCACTGTCGGATGCACCAACTGGATTAACACGAGAGACAAAATGTTTTAGTAGAAAAAACCCTGAACATAAAGGACTACACAGTATATGACTCAATTTATATTAAGTTCATAAGAATCAAGCTATATGGATAGAAATCAAAATTACTTTAAAAGGAGAGGGATAGTGTGCACGAAGCGTTTTGTCTCTTTGTTGACTTGTTTAATTTGTATACTTAGCAAAAAAAAAAAAAAAAAAGAGGGTCCATATCTGGGCTCTCTAATCTGTTCCACTGGTCC
>JAPYYM010002949.1:0-11700 GCA_028534135.1 Potos flavus
TTGTGTAAGCAATATATAGGTGGGTTTTGATTTCGAATCCATTCTGACAGCCTATGTCTTTTGATTGGAGCATTTAGTTCATTTACATTTATAGTAATTATTGATAGATATGTATTTAGTGCCATTTTATTACTTACTTTGTTATTATTTTTGGAGATTTTCTCTGATCATTTGTTGTACTTGTCATTTTCCACTCAAAGAGTTCCCTTTAATATTTCTTGCAGGACTGGTTTAGTGGTCACAAACTCCTTTAGTTTTTGTCTGGGAAACTCTTTATCTTTCATTCTGTTCTGAGTGATAGTCTTGCTGGATAGTGTATTCTTTGCTGCATATTTTTCCCATTCAGCATGTTGAATATATCATGCCACCTCCTTCTGGCTTGCCACTTTTCTCTAGAGAGATCTGCAACTAAGCTTATGGGTTTTCCCTTGTAAGTTAGGGACTTCTTTTTTCTTGCTGTTTTTAAGATGTTTTCTTTATCACTATACTTTGCAAATTTACTTCAATATGGCTTGGTGTTGGCCTGCTTTTGTTGATTTTGATGAGAGTTCTCTGTGCCTCCTGGATTTGGGTGTCTTTTTCTTTTCCCAGATTAGGGAAGTTTTCAGCTGTGATTTCCTCAACTAAATTTTCTGTAGCCTTTTTGCTTTCTTCTTTTTGTGTGACTCCTAATAATAATAATGTTATTATGCTTGATGGAGTGACTGAATTCCCTAAGTCTTTTATCGTGTTGCATAATTCTTCTTTCTTTCTTTTGTTCAGCTTCATTATTTTGCATTATTTTTATCTTTTGTATCACTTATTTGTCCTTTAAGTCTTCCAAACTTGTGGTCGTTTCATTAAGCATGCTTCGAATTTCAGTCATTGAATTTTTTATTTCTGATTCTTTTTTTCTCTCTTTTATCTCTCCAGTAAGGGCCTCCCTGAAGTCTTCCATTCTTTCTCAAGTCCAGCAATTATTCTTATGATTGTTGCTTTAAATTCTCCAACAGGCAAGGTACTTATATCTGTTTCACTTCGATCACTGACCATGGCCTTATCTTGTTGTTTCATTTGGGATGAATTCTTCCACCTTTGCATTTTGGGCAAGTCCCTGTATTCTTCTGTGTATTAGAAAATCCTGTTATATTTCCTGTTCCTGAGAGTAATGGCTTTATGAAGATGAGATCGTATAGTGTCCAAGTTTGACAATTCAGTGAGTGTCTCTGGTGGGTACTGTATGCACTTTCCTCCTGTGTTTTGGCTGCTCTATCCTTTAGGGCAGTAATCTGCAGAGGATCTCCTTGCCTCCAGTGGGCAATTAATCCGTGGCCAGGGTGTGGCAACTTTTAACTAGGGATGCTCTGGTCTGCTTGTTAAATGAGACCTAAAGCTACTCCACTAGAAATGAAGTGTTGCAGAAATTTCTGGCTGAGAGACATGGTGTGGATGGGATTTCTTCTGGTCTTCTGGGAAAGGGAGCTGCTGCACTGAGATGATGCCAAATGGACCAAGAAGGGCAGTACTGACAGAGTGCAGGGGTGTGGGAGCTGGTGTAAGCAGATTAGGCAGCCAGTGTCTGCACCGTGCTATTTATGGAAGATGTTTCAGTGTTTATGCTGAGGGGTGAGGAAGAGAAATGGTGACATCCAACTCCTTTATCCCTGGAGAGGGATCTCCATGTTTGTTGCTCTCAGGGAAGCAATCTGAGAAGAGTGAATAATCTCACCTCTGTGTGTCTCAGGCATTTTTCAGATTGCTGTTTTCATGATTTCTGCCTCCAGACTTTTTTGCCTGCCTTCTCTCCAGGAACAGAGCTGTGTCCTCCAGACTCTTTCCCAGCCAAGTCTGATGACTTTTGCTACTCCAGGCTTTAAGGAAGAGGTATGGGCAAGGGCCTGTGCTAGTCTTCTGGGGGAGGGTCTTGCCACAGCAAGATTGAGGCAAGTTTGACCATGAAAAGCTTTGTGCTAGAGTGCAGTGGCCTAACACTTGGAGCAAGCAGGCTAGACAGCCAGTGTCAGGGACCAGCTGCCCTCAGCAGATGGCTCTACATTTATGCTGAGGATGGGGGAGGGAATTGGCACCTGCTGGCTCCTTTGTCCTTAAAGAAGTGTCTCTGTGAATGCTACCTCTCCTGGACAAGTTCCCAAAATAGTGAATAATCTCCCCAGGGTGTGCCTTGGGTGATCCTCCTATCACACCCTTTGCCCCCAAGGGTTTTTGCCTACCTTCTCTCCAGGAGTAGGGCAGGGGGAGGAAAATGGCACCGACCAGCTCCTTTGTTACTAGAAAGGGGTTGCATGCTGCTCTTAGGTGAACACTCTGAAGAAGAGGGAATAATCTCCACCCTGTGCATCCCAGGCATTTCTCAGATCTCTGTTTTCATGGTCTGTTCCCAGACTGTTTGCCTTTCTTCTCTCCAGAAGTAGTTCAGTGCCCTGTGGGCTCTATCTCAGCCAAGCCAGCTGACTGTTACACCTCCAAACTTTAGGGTACAATGTGGGTGGGAGCCTGTTCTTGTCTTCTGGGAGAGGATCTCTCTGAGCTTGGGACTGATGGAAGTTTGATCAAGGAGGGCATTTTTGCCAGAGTCCAGGAGCATGTGACTTGGAGCAAGCATGCTTGTCAGGCAGCTCTGCACCTATGCTGTGAGTAGGGGGATGGAAATGGTGCTCAGGCTCTTTTGTACCCAGAGGGGGTCTCTGTGAATGCCACCTCTCACAGATGCACTCAAAGAAGAGCGAAAAACCTCCCCATTGTTTGCCTTTGGTATTCCTCAAAAGTGCACTCCGACCTGGGTTGTTTGCCTGGCATCTCTCCATGATGAGGGCAGTGCCCTCAGGGCTCTATCCCAGCCAAGCTTGCTGACCTTCAAAACTTCAGGCTTCAAGTCCTGCTGGTTGCAAAAATTAAAAAAAAAAAAAATAGCTGCTCTCATTTTTCTTTCTGAAAGTAGTATTCCCCCTTGTCTCTTCCCTTGTGTGTTCCTTTCTCTGTTGTCTTTCTTGCAACAAGGGCTCCCTCCTCTCTACAGCACCCATGATCCTTTTCTCCCCAAAACAACATCTCCAAATTTCCTACCTTCCTTGATGTGGTCTCTTCTCCCCCTCTAGTTGTGGAGTTTGTTCTGTGAGTCCTCATGTTGATTTCTCGGACATTCAGAATGATTTCAGAGTTATCGAATTGTGTTCAAGATATGAGATGAGCCTAGGGTCTTCCTACTACATCTACATTTTAACTCCCATCATCACATTTTTATACACTAGTAATGAATCAGCATAAAGAGAAATTAAGAAAACATTCCTATTTAGAACTGAACCCAAAATAATAAAATGCTTAGGAAGAAACATAATCAGAAAAGGGGAAGACCTGTACTCTGAAAAGGATAGACGTTGATGAAAGAAATTGAAAACAACACAAACAAATGGAAAGATATTTCATGTTCATAGACTGGGACAACAAACATTATTAAAATGTCCATACAACAAAATTAGCCTAGACATTTAATGCAATCCCTATCAAAACCTGTAGCATTTTTCCCAAATTAGGAAAAACAGTTCTATGGAACCATCCTGAATAGCCAAAGCAATCTTGAAAAAGGCAAACAAAGCTGGAGGTATTTCATTTTAAACTACAAAGCTGTAGTAATCAAAACATTATGGTACTGGAATAAAAATAAATGCATAGATCTGTGCAACAGAATAGATAATGCAGAACTAACCCACATTATATGGTAAATTAGTCTTTGACAAATGAGGAAGAAATACCCAATTGGAAAAAGACAGTCTCTTCAACAAATAATGTTGGGAAAATTGGTCAGCTACATGCAAAAGAATGGAACATGACCACTGTCTTGCACCATACACAAAAATAAACTCAAAATGGGTTAAAGACCCAAATATGAGACCTGAAACCACAAAAAATCCACGAAGAGAGCACAGGCAGTAATGTTTCTGACATTGTTCATAGCGATATTTTCTTAGATATGTCTTTAGGTAAGGAAAATAAAAGCAAAAATAAGTTATTGGAACTATATCTAAAGAAAAATCTTCTGCCCAGTAAAGCAAACAACCAACGAAACTAACAAAAAAATCTACTGAATGGGAGAAGACATTTGAAATGACATACCCAATAATGAGTTAGTATCCAAAATATATGAAGAACCTATGCAACTCAAGGCCAAAAAATCCAAACAATTCAATAAAAAAAAAAAAATGGACAGAAGACTTGAAGAGACATTTCTCTGAAGACATTTATCCAGATGGCCAAAAGATACATGAATAGAAGCTCAACATCATTCATCATCAGGGAAATGCAAATCAAATTCCTAGTGAGATAACACTTCACACACGTCAGAATGGATAAAATAAAAAACAGAAGAAACAATTCAGTTTTGGCAAGGATGTGGAGAAAGAAAAACCCTTGTGAATTATTGGGGGGAATGTAATCTTGGAAAACAGTTTGGAAATTACTTAAAAATGAAACATAGAACTGCCCTATGATCAGTGATCACATTACTGGGATTTACTAAAATAATTTGGAACATTAACTCAAAAAGATGTCTGAATCCCTATGTTAATAGCAACATTATTTACAATAGCCAAAATATGGAAGCAGTCTAAGTGTATACCAATAGATGAATGAATAAAGAGGAAGTGGAGATATACACAATGGAATATTATTCAGCTATAAAAAGAATGAATTCTTGCCATTTGCAACAATATTGATGGTGCTAGAGAGTATAATGCTAAGTGAAATAAGTCAGAGAAAGACAGTAACATAAGACTCACTCATATGTGGAATGTAAGGAACAAAATAAAAGAGCAAAGAAAAAAGTACAGATAAAAATTTAAAAAACAGACTCTTGACTGTAGAGTACAAACTGTGGGTTATGAGAGGAGGTGGGTTGAGGGGATGGATGAAATAGGTAAACGGTATTAATAGTGCACTGATCTTGATGAATACTGAGGAATAAGTTGTTGAATCACTGTATTCTACACCTGAAACTATTATAACACTGCATGTTAACTATACTGGAATTAAAAGAAAAAAAAATGAAACAAAATAAAGTAATAAAATAAAATTCATTAATGTTTTTGTTGAAGTTTATCTTACAGAAAAAAGGGAAAAATAAGCTTGTTAAAAGTGACATAATATAACAATGCATATGGGGTGCCTAGGTGGCTCAACTGGTTGAGTGTCCAACTCTTGGTTTTGGCTGAGGTCATGATCTTGGGGTCCCAGGATAGAGCCCTGGAGCATGGGCTCCGTGCTCAGGGGTGAGAATACTTGAGGATTCTCTCTCTCCTTCTTACCCCTCTCCCAATCCCTCCCTCCCTCTCTCTCGCAAATATTTACAACATATATAATAATTATGCTAATTATACTTTAAATAAATTAATGACACAAAACTAGAAAACTGGTAAATGAAAACATTCAAAAACATCCCTAAATATAAGTAGAAAATAAGATGAATATAGATAGAAAAAATAAGCCCAACCTGTATAGGTTTTGCTTAAAAAATTAAATAAAAAATTGGAGGAAGTACAGTTAACCCTTGAAAAAAATGGATTGAACTGCATTAGTCCACTTGTACCGAATTGTTTGTTTGTTTGTTTAAGTTGATAGCAAAAGCCATAGGCATTTATTTACAATTGCCCACCCTAGTCTCCCCAGGACCAAATCAAAGGCAACTAGTGCTAAAATTGTGCCTGCTGCTTTCACAATACCCAGGGAGGCCACAATACCCAGGGAGGCCCACCGAGATTGTCAGCAGCCCCCAGGGGCCCCAAGACTGGGCAAGGTTTCAGGTCATGGTTGTGCCCACTGGATGGTCTGTAGAGCAGCCAAGCCTGGCAGGCAAGAGGGTGGGCTGAAGAAGGGAAATGTACCTAGAGCATAGGTATGGCCCTGCATAGGGAGTCTTATGCCCTTGATGCCCCTGCGGCACCCCCAGTTCTTTACACACCATGGACTATGGAGGTCTTTGCCAGGGTGATTGTTGGCTTCCAGTTTTTCCTGGAAAGGTGCAGACACCTTCACACATAGGTGCCCCAGACACAGGAGACTCTCCTGAGGACCAGTGCACTCACCAGTCAAATGGGGCACACGTACTATGCCTCTAGGCCACTGTCATTGCCACCTGCAAGGCTGCCTGGCAGCTTTCCACTGCTAAGCCTAGGCAACCATTCAGGGCCAGGCCCACCATCACCACTGCCCTTTCCCAGCTCGTCCTGATCAGGTTCACCTACCTTATATTTGGATTTTTTTTTTTTTCAATAAAAATGCCTACAGTGCTGTGAATATATTTTCTCCTCCTTCTGATTTTTTTAAATAATATTTTCTTTTCTCTAGCTTGCTTTATTATAAGAATACAGGCTATAATGCATGTGACATACAAAACATGTTACTAGGCTGTTTATGTTATTGGTAAGGTTTTCTAATCAATAGTAGGCTATCTACAGTGGTAATTCGGCTTTGGGAGAGTCAAAAGTTACACTTGAATTTTGACTGCACAGGGGCTCGGTGTTCCAACCCCTACATTGCTCAAGGGCCAAATATATATTTATTCAACACTGAGATTATACTCTGATGTATATTCATTTTTTCACTGAACATTTTGAATTTTTGTCTTCTTTTGCATTTCTTTTATTATAAGATGTTGAGCTTCTTTTCACATGTTCATTTGTATTGTGAACTGTACTCATGTCCTTTGCTTATTGTTCATTGGATTTTTGGTTCTTTCATTAATTAGCAAGATATATTTGTGTCATGGAAATAATGCTTTTGTCTAAATATGGTGTGTAAATAATCAAAATACATTTGGAATTTTTCCATTTCTTTCCATCTGTAGCCACAACAGTAGTCCTAGTCAATATTTATTTTTCTCTCCTGAGTGATTGCAACAACCTGTTAACCTTTTTTAACATCTTAATTTTATTTTATTTTTTTTCAGTGTTCCAAGATTAATTGCCTATGCGTCACACCCAGTGCTCCATGCAATACATGCCCTCAATACCCACCACCAGGCTCACCCAACCCCCCAACACCCTCTCTTCCAAAACCCCCAGTTTGTTTCTCAAAGTCCACATTCTCTCATGCTTCATCTCCCCCTCCAATTTCCCACAATTCACTTTTCCTTTCCTTCTCCTAATGTCCTCCATGTTATTCCTTATGTTCCACAAGTAAGTGAAACCATATAATTGACTCTCTCTGCTTGACTTATTTCACTCAGCATAATCTCTTCCAGTCCCGTCCATGTTGATACAAAAGTTGGGTATTCATCCTTTCTGATGGAGGTGTAATATTCCATTGTAATTATGGACCACATCTTCTTTATCCATTCGTCTGTTGAAGGGCATCTCGGCTCTTTCCACAGTTTGGCGATTGTGGACATTGCTGCTATGAACATTGGGGTACATATGGCCCTTCTGTTCACTACATCTATATCTTTGGGGTAAATACCCAGTAGTGCAATTGGTGGGTCATAAGGTAGTTCTATTTTTAATTTTTTTAAAGATTTTATTTATTTATTTGACAGAGAGAGATACAGCAAGGGAGTGAACACAAGCAGGGGGAGTGGGAGAGGGAGAAGCAGGCTTCCTGATGAGCAGGGGGCCCGATGCTGGGCTCAATCCCAGAACCCTGGGATTGTGACCTGAGCCAAAGGTAGACGCTTAATGACTGAGCCACCCAGGTGCCCCTATTTTTAATTTTTTGAAAATCTCCACACTGACTTTATTTTCATTCAGAAGAGATGACTAAGCATTTGAGTTGGTTTAAGTTTGGGGATTAATTTAGACAAAAACGCAGTAAAGAAACATTTAGTAATAAATTTAAAATATTGTTGAATGTCTATTAAGGGCTTTAAAAAGGATACATCTTGATAGGGAAGGAAATGAAGCCAAGAAAAATGATGAATTGGGAGAATGGGGCAGTACCAATGGCCAGGAAGTCTAAGGGCTGTATTGTTTGTTTCTTATTAATAGTTGTATTGGTATCTAATTGGCACATTATAAAGCGTACTTGTTAAAAATGTACCATTGGGTAAATTGTGAAATATATATGCATTCTTGAAACTGTAACCATAATCCAAAAAACACACGTTTGTTACCTCAAAACTTTCCTCATGAGACTTTATATTTCCCTCTGTCCCTTTCTTGCCCTCCTTATATCTTGCCCTCCTTGCCTTCCTTATTTCCATACAGTCATTGTGTCCCACATATTCTGTCATTACAGATTAGTTTTCACTTTCTATAATTTTCTAAATGGAATCAAACACTATGTACGACTTTGTATTTGCTTCTGTCATTCAGCCTATTTTAAGATTCCTCCATGGTGTTGCATGTATCAATAGTCCATTACTTATTATCGCTCTATATTATTCCATTTTATGTACATATAATGACTTTTCCCATTCATTCTCCTACTGATAAATATTTAGGTTCTCTCTAGTCCTTAGACCTTACAAGGAAAGTCATCATGGATACTCATATAGATATGTTTATTTGGACATACATTTTTATTTTTTATTTTGCACAGGAGAATGGCTGTATCATATGGTAGATTTATAGTTTACATTTTCAAGAAACTGTCAAATTGTCTTCCAAAGTATTAGTATCATTTCATATTCCTAGGAGCAACGTGTATGAGTTCCATTTCTCTACATCCTTGACCAACAATATGGTCAAGCTTTTTAATTTTAGACATTCTAATAGATCTGTAGTGGTATCTCAGTTGGTTTATTTTTGCAATCCTTCATGACTAACGATACCAATACCTTTTCATGTATCTATTTTCCATCATATATCCTATTTAGTGAAGTACCTCTTCAAATCTCTTGCCTATTTTGTATTATATTTGTATTAGCATTTTGAGAGTCCTTGTATATTCTGGTTATAAATCTTTTAAAAGATTTGTGGATTATAATTATTTTCTTCGAAACCATGGATTATCTTTTCATTGTCTTAAAAGTGTCTTACAAAAAATCCATGTTGTTGATTTTAATGAGATTCAATGTATCACTGTTTCCTTTTGTATGTAGTGCTTTTGGTGTCATATCTAAGAAAATATGTTTAACCCAAGGTCACTAAGATTGTTCCCTGTGTTTTCTTTGAGACCTTTCATAGGTTTAGGTTTTATATTTACATCTATGATTAATTTATATATTCATTTATATATTCAAGTCTTGGATCAAAGCTTTTATTTTCATACAGATATCTATATGTATCTATTGTCTTTTCACCTTTGTTGGCAATCAGTTGTTCAGCTGCATGTAGATCTGTTTCTGGACTTAAGTTGATCTGTTTGGTTTTTCCTTACACCAATACCACATTGTCGTCATTAAAGTAAATTTATAATAAATTTTGAAGTTAGATAGTAGTATTCTGCCAATCTTGGTCTTTGTATTTTTGTTTGTTTGGGCTGTTCAAGTTCTTTTGAATTTCCATGTGAGGTTTATAATTATCATGTCATTTTCAACAAAAAGTGTATGCTGATTTTTAAAAAATATTTTATTTATTTATTTCACAGAGAGAGAGCAAGCACAGGAGGGAGCACAAGCAGGAGGAGCAGCAGAGGGAGAAACTCTCCCTTTCAGAGGTTCCCTGCTTAGTAGGGAGCCTGATGCATGGCTCCATCCCAGGACTCCAGGATCACGACCTGAGCTGAAGGCAGACACTCAACCTACTAAGTCACCCACGTGCTTCAAGGGTATGCTGAATTTTAATCTAACATATTAAGCCTTCTAATCCATAAACATGGTATGATCATCCGTTTATTTAGGTCATCTTTAGTTACTTTCAGGTGGTTTGCATCCTCACATAGTTTCTTCACATGCTGGTGATATCCAATGCTGCCTGGAGGAATTAGGGTGGACCGTCTGCAGATTTCTTGACCTCTATCCTTGGGCAGCTCTTTTCTCTTCTCTACTCTGCCTTAGTTTACCTAGGCTCTCAAGATCATTACCTCCACTCACGGATTCTTCCAGGCTCAGCCTGTTTCCTCTTTTTCATTGATGCAACCTAGAAACTTTCTTAAGAGAATAAGCTGAGAATTTAGTCCTTTCCTCATTTGTTTCCTATCCCTTTGATATCACTGATTGTCTGATTCCTGATATCTTGGGTTCTGTTGTTCCAGGCGTTTTGTTCAACTTTTGTGATATTTCAGGCTAGAGATTAAATGCATCTTGACTAAAATCAGAAATCTTGAACAAATTATAAAGTAATCTTAACCAAACAATATTTTTTAAATAAAAACCATGTTTTATGGAACTGTGGCACATTTAACCAAGAACCAAATATTTGTTTAAAAATAAAGGATTCCTAACCGATTTTTTAAAAGGAAAATTGAAATTGTGAAAAAAATATGTCATGATTTTATAAGCAGTTTGTTTAAATGCATTGGAAATATCAATTATGGATGTAAAAGAGTACAAGTAAGAGTAACAGGCAGTTTTGAAGTGTACCATCAATGAGTTTTCTCAAGTTGTTCAGGTTACAACCTAAATGTTAAAGAGGAGGAAAAATTTGAAATAAATCTGAGAAAGTGATCAGAAGGTCATTATATATTCAAACTAAACATGAAAGTAGAGTGGCTTACCTGACTGGACTGCAAAACAAAAGAAGTAGATTTGTTAATTAAGCCTGTCAATATAATATCCTGAGAGCAGCCTTCAAGTTCTATAGGAAGATAATCTCACTTCAATGACCAGGGAAGAAGAGATTTGGGTTAAGTAATTAACCACTCATTGACAGGATATGAATAAATAGTGTTTACTCAAGGAAATCCAAGTATCACTTATTGTGAGTAAATGAAGAACCCTGGAAAAACTAATTGATAGTATATGCTAATTTGTGGTAATTGAATGGACATGAAAAATGAAAAGAGCCAGAAAAGAGATTGTCAGAAATAGGGTAATTCAGAATACAACATCTGAATTAAATGGAAATGAGAATATGACAGAGAAATGGAAAATTTTGCATCTTGGGCTGCAATTATGCGTTGCATAGATAAGAGATGTAGGAAATTAAGATGTAGAAAATGTAGTAAGTTAAAAAGTAGAATGAAAAGTATGAATGGGACCAGTCTTTCTCAGAATTCCAATTCGAATATTGATGACTTTTCCACCTCACAGATAGTTACACAGCCTTGATTCTGGGTATGCAAATCTGTCCCATTAAATGTTTTTGCAAAGTGCATTTTCTAGTTCAGTCCTTTATGGTTAACTGAGATTAACTGAACATTATTGTTCTGGGATTTTTGAGGAGGAGAATCCCTGAAGAGCCAGTTGTATAATTCAAGTGAAACTTCCTTAGCACAGGAAGTGTAATTTCTCTTTTGATGTATTTCTCATAGCAACTAGTGTAATGCCATTAAAGTAGCTGATGTTCAAAAACATGTTTCTGTTGTTTAAACAAAGACAAATCTCAGACCTCCCACAGTGGGAGCAGAAAAATACAAGTGGGCTTTTTTCTTGGGTGAAAGATGACTAAGAATGAAAACTGAGTCTAATCGCACATCTATAATTTGTTTTGTTTTTCAGAAAACGTCATGAAATATTATGTAATTATAGCTATATTTGGAATCATCATTTTAATACTTCTAGGATTAGTTATTTGTAAATATTATTACAAGAAAAATGACAATAAAAAAGGTAAGATATAAAAAATGGGATACAATAAATTATGACAAATCCAATAGAATGAGTGGGACAGGTGA
>JAPYYM010000295.1:0-14879 GCA_028534135.1 Potos flavus
CTGCGATATAGAAATGGGCACAAATGAGGATTGGGAGACAGGGAATGACAAGAGCAATTTAGAAGATGCATAAACATTCGAAATGCATAAAAATAGACATTTATTTTTTAAACGGCATTTAAGTGGAGTGGACACATCTCATCCAAATAATGCCTCCATAAATTCGAGGAGGTCCAGGTGGGATACCGACTTTATAGTCTGAACTCTTCCAAATGGACTAGATGGGTGACTTTGGGTCTGTTACTTCCCTTCCTTGGGTCCTCATTGTCTTCTCTGTAAAACGAGGGCTTTGGGCCAGATGGTTTCCAGGCAGAACAATCTGATGAATCTAAGTTTCAGGTAAATAGCATGTCATGTATGTCTAAGCCTTGAGGGATCCGGGAGGAACTGAGGCATGGCTGGAAGTGGGCAGGGTTTCCATCTTAGAGCCTCTCTGCCCTCCCGAGTGTGCCCCTCCCTGTCAGACTTCCCAGACCTCGCTGGCGTCGCCAGAGGGCTGCTGGGAATTTCTCTGCACAGCCCTGTTCCTAAATGAACTCCCAGGAGATTGGGGGAAGGAGGAGGGTGCCAGTTTAAAGCAGGTCTGATATGATCCAGGACCTGATAGGGTTTCAGCTGCCTGCTTTCTGGCAATTTGCAGAGAAATTAAAGAGATTCTTGTAGAGGTTAAATGGCTGTAGTCCTAGGGAGGGGATGCTGTTGCTCAGAAAGAAACACAAAGACGAGATTCATCTTGCTCAAGAATTATAAATAGAACAGTCAGATTAGATTCGGCAGAGGAATGGGGGCACCATGAAGGAGCCAAGTTCTCTCCGAATAAAGAGGCAAGGCTCCAAAGACTCCCAAAGCAGGCTTTCAAAAGGGGGGGGAAAAGGAAAGATGGGAAAGAAGAAATCTTCAAAAAAAAAAAAAAATGGCCTTTTCTTTTAACCCAAAACTTCTATCGGGCAAGAAGGCAAAATCATCAGTTCCTGAAAGAGAGATTAAAAGTAAATTATCACCCCATAAGGAGTCGTTCCCCGTAAAAGGAATGAAGATCGTTTACTGCTCTACGGAAAATGCAAACCGCTTCCAAACTTTAGGTTAAAAACTTGGCAATGGGAATTTGGCCTCCCTGTGCGTCTGTCTTAGAGATGTTTATCCAGCGGATGGAGATACTGAGATGGGTCTGGTTTTCAGGTTTGTTTTTTGTTCCACATAAGGTTTCCATCAGATACAGTCCGCAGACTGGGGTAGGCCAGGAGGCTGCTGGAGGAGAGGCCCGGATTTCACTGTAGCAGGCTCTGCCTACACCTTGGTAGGAACAAAGACAGAGTGGAGACCACGCTGGAGGCCACGCTGGGGGCTGGGGGAGTGCGGACTGGCTCCTGCCTGACTCAAAAGACCTTTTTTCCAGATCTGCTTCCAGCATCAAATGCCATATGGTCTTAGACAAGTCACTCGACCTCTCTGAGCTGCGGATTCCCCGTCTGTGCGTCAGTGAGTCTGGCTTATACCTACATCTCAAAGTTGGTTCAGGAAGTAATATAAAACACGAGTTCTGTGGAGTCTAGGCAAAACCAGCTCCTTGCATGGAGGCCTAAGTGCTTTCTACGGAACACAGATAATGGGGGCTGCTCGGTCACAGTGCACATTTCCTGTTCTCCGGGACTCCTCTTGTAAAAGGAAGTCCACCGAGGCAATGGAACACAGAGATTTCAGGTTTTCGATCAAGGCGTGCTAAAGTGTGAATCCCTCCCTCCTGTCTCATTCGTTAGATGTATAACCTTGGAACAAAGTTTCTTAGACTATCTGTAGCTCGGTTTACTTCACTGCAAAATGGGAATAAGGTTGGCCTCACAGGTTTGTTGTGAGGATTCATAAAAATGGGAGAAAGTATGCAAATGTACTCAATGAAATATGGTCACTGTTGTTCCTCATCACTCATGACCGTGGTCACCAATTTTGTCCTTTCTGGATTAAATCAGACGAGCACTTCTTGATTGATTCATAACCCTCCAGCCACGGTTTAAGTCTTTTTCTTTTGTTAAAAAATATGTATTTTTTTTCTCACCATAAAAATGATACATGGGTGTATTTCCACCTCCAGGAAGATGGATTAGACATATATTTCTCTATTCCTCCCACAAACTACAATTCAAAAGACTGGACATTGTATGTAACGCAAACACAAGACTCTGAAATCTATAGAGAAGGCAGAGACTGGCTAGGGGCCTCAGGACCCAAAGAACGAGGCAGTGTTGCATTCCCTGGGTTTTCTTTTTGCTTCATGCATGCCAGGCTTGGAGCCGAAGAAACTAAAAACTCAGAAATGGCAGCAGGCACAGACTAAAAATAGCCATGCACCCTAGCCGAAGGACCAGGAAAGAGTCAGTCTAGCAGGAGAGAAAGCTTTGAGACAATAATCACTCTACTCCTGCCAAAAAGCACAGAGAACACTGTGGCCTTACCCCGACCCATGCCAGCAAAGGCCAGCAAGGAGCCTAGATTTCTATCCTAATCAGGCTGTAATGAGGCACCCACCACCCCCATCAGCTGTTGTCAGAAAAGACCAAGCAAGAAGCTGCCCCTTTCATCCCCCCCTAGCAGTTACCCCGCCTCCCCACAGTGTCGCAGGAGACCACACGGGGAGCCTGGACCTCCGCTTCCATCCAGAATGTTGAGGCACCCCTCCACATCCCCTCTGGGGTAGCATCAGAGGACGACTAGTGGGGAGTCAGAGCTTTCACCACTGCCCAGCAGTAATGAAGACATCTCCCCCATGGTGTCAGTGTGGCCAGATGGAGAGCAGTAACAAGGCACATCTACCCCCTCAGCCAGCTGCAAGGTATCAGTGGAGGCCTAGAGGGGAGCCAGAATGCCGCTCCCACCCAGCTGTGACAAGGAGCCCCCCATTGGATGTCACTCAACGGAGAACCTGCACATTTCCCTCCAGCTGGCAGTATCCAAACAGGGCCTCTTTTCCCCTCTTGAGATAGTGCCAGAGGAAGCCAGCTAAAATAGACTGCTTACTGAAGATCCAGAATATCATAACATATACAAAACAACCAGGTTTTAAGAGAAAATTACTCATCATAACAACCACCAGAAAGATTGCAAAGTGAATGAAGAAAAACACATCAATAGGTGTCAACACCAACACCAAGATGACGGAGATGTTCGAACTTGAAAGAAGCTATGAGAAAAATGTTTCGGTGAACGATTATGAACATGTTTAAAATGAATGAAAAAGAAAGAAAACCTCAGCAAAGAAATAGAAACCCTCAAATAAACAGATGATAAAAATAAGAATAAATAGAAATTTCAGAACAAAAAGTAAAACAATTAAAACAAAAAGTCATGAAATATAAATGGTTTAAACTCCAATTAAGACAGAGATTGGTGAGCCTGGTGGTGGGTATTGAGGAGGGCACCTATTGCATGGAGAACTGGGTGTGGTGCATGAACAATGAATCTTGGAACACTGAAAAAATAAAATTAAATTTAAAAAAAAAAAAGACAGAGATTGGCAGAATGGATAAAAACACATGACCCAACTACATGCTGTCTACAAGAGACTCACTTTCAATCCAGAAATACAAATACGTTGGAAGTGAAAGGGCGGGAAAACACATTCCATGTAAAAAATAACCAAAAGAAAGCAGGGGTAGCTATCCTAATATCAAACACAATAGATTTTAAATCCAAAAAAGGTTACAAGGACAAAGAAGGACATTATATATTAATAAAAGGTTCGATACAGCAAGACGATATAACAATTATAAATATATAAGCACTAGTAACAGACCAGAAAAATATATAAAGCAAAAATTGACAGAATTGAAATGAGAAATAGTTCTGTAATAACAATTTGAGACTTTAATAGGCTACTGTCAGTAATGGATAAAACAATTAGACACAAGATGAGTAAGGAAATAGAGGACTCAAACAACACAATAAACTAAAAAAAATCTAAAGACATAAAAGAACACTCTACCCAACAACAATAGAATATACATTTTTCTCAAGTGCACAGGCACATTTTCCAGGATAAGCCATGTTAGCCCCCAAATTAACTGCTAATAGATTTTTAAAGGCAAATGCCATAGAGTGTATCTTCTCTGACCACAGTGGGATGAAGTTAGAAACCAAAAGAAGAAAAACTAGAAATTTCACGAATTCGTTGGGACTAAGCAATACAATTTTGAACAACCAATGGGTCAAAGAAGAAATAAAAATGGAAATTAGAACATATCTTGAGATAAATGAAAATGAAAACACAACATGCCAAAACTTATGGGACATCATGAAAGCAGTGCTCATGGGAAAATTTATAGCTAAAAATGCTCACATTACAAAAGAAGAAAGACTTTAAATCAAAAACCTAACTTTAAAACTTAAGGACCTAGAAAAAGACCAAACTAAACTCAAGCTAGCAGAAGGAAAGAATTAACAAAAATTAGAGCAGAGATAAATGAAATAGAGAATAGAAAAATAACAGAGAAAATTGACAAAACAAGAAAAATTGAAAAAAGTTCGTTCTTTAAAAACACCAACAAAATTGACAAACCTTTTAGCTAACCTGACTGAAAAAGAGACAAGATTTAAATTACCGAAGTTAAAAGTGAAAGTGGGGACAATACTACCAAAGTTACAGAAATAAAAAGGATTTTAATACAATCATATGCCAACAAATTGGCTAATATAGATGAAATGGACAAATTCCTAGAAATGCAGAATCTACCAAGCTAAATAATGAAATAAAAATCCTCAACAGACCTATAATTAGTAGGGAAATTGAATTAGTAATCAAAACTCTTCCAACAACAACAACAAAAAGCCCAGATCTGATGACTTCACTAGTGAATTCTACCAAACGTTTAAAGAACACCAACTCTTCTCAAAAAAAAAAATAATAACAATAATAATAATAAATGAAAACTCAGTATATGAAGTTAGAATTGCCCTGATGCCAGAACCAAAGGCAATACAAAATTACAGACCAATATCCCTTATGAACATTGATGCAAAAATCCTCAACAAAGTACTAACAAACCAGATTCACCAGCATTTTAAAAGGATTATAACCTATGACCAAATTGGATTTACTTCTGGAATTCAAGGATGGCTCAACATACAAAAAAACAATTATCTAATATACCACATTAATAGAATGAATAAAAAAGCAACACATTATCATTTCAATTGCTACCAAAAAAATTTGACAAATTTCAATAAATTTAATACCACTTCATGATAAAAGCACAACACTGGAGGAACAGAAGGAAACTACTTCAACATGATAAAGCTATATGAAAAATCCACAACAAATATCGTACTCAATGATGAAAGACTGAAAGCTTTTCTGATCAGAAACAAGGCAAGGATGTCCACTCTTCCACTTCTATTTGACATAGTACTGGAAGTTCTAGCCAGAGCAATTAGGCAAGAAAACAAAATAAAAGGCATCCAAATTGGAAAGAAAAAAGTAAATATATCTATTCACAGATGATATAATTTTATATGTAGAAAATCCTAAAGATTCCATATCAGAAAAAAACTGTCAGAACTAATAAATGAATTCAGCTAAGTAGCAGGATACAAAATCAATACATAAAAGTAACTTACATTTCTATACACTAATAATGAATAATCTGAAAAAGAAATTAATAAAACAATTACAATAACATCAAAAATACTTAGGAATTAATTTAAAGAAGGTAAAAATCATATAATCATATAAATCAATACAGAAAAACCACTTGATAAAATTTAATACCCATTCATGATTCTTTAAAATACTCTCAGAAAAATAATGGAAATAGGGGAACTTCCTAAACTTGATAAAGACCATCTACAACAAGCCAATGACTAACATTAAGTAGTGAAAGACTAAATGTTTTCCTTCTAAGATCAGGCATAAAATAAGGACACCCGCTCCTCAGTCTTATTCAACATAGTGCAGGAAGTCCTAAACACGGTAGTTCAGGGCACCTGGGTGGCTCGATCAGCAGGCTCCCAGCAGGCTCAAGCACCCAGCAGGCTCAAGACCCAAGAAGAGCCAGTGCGTTGGTTCAAGTCCAAAGGCAGGAAAAGACCAATACCTCAGTTCAAGGCAGTCAGGCAAAAGTTTCCTTTAACTCATGAGAGGATCAGCCTCTTTGTTCCGTCCATGCCTTCAACTGATTGCATGAGGCCCACCCACATTAGGCAATCTGATTTACTCAGTCTACTGATTCAAATGCTAATCTCATCCAGAAACCTCACAGACACCCAGAATAATGTTTGACCAACTATCTGGGCACCCTGTAGCCCAAGCCGACACACAAATCTAACCATCACATGGCCTGATGTCATTCTCTGACCCACCAGTGAATCACCAACCCTCCCCTCCCAACACTTCAGCTGATTTCTTGAAAGATTTCTCATCTAAATGCAGAGAAGACCAAATTCCGCTTTACTTACAAGAACCAGTGAGATCATAGCAGAGATGCTGTGGAACTTGGCTGTAGTATTTTTCTGCCAAATATCCTACATCTGGAACGTATCCCAAGGGAGTTACTAAGTGGTCATACCAGGGTGAAAGTACCCCAAAGGGAATGGAGTTTTAGTTTTGTGATGTAGGAGAGCAGGGATATGATTCAACAGAAAAACTATGGCGCGCACACACACACGCACAATGGGACCTTGGGGCCTGTCATGCCAGGTGCTCACCTGTCCTGTAGTGAACATCTCAGTCTGGGCATGCAGACTCCTGTCAGGACATTTTCAATGGGTCTGTTCTGCAGAAGAATTATGGTGCTCCCTGCTGCCACTCTGTGCCTCAACTTCTGTAACCATAAAGTGGGCATCTTTGATCTGTCTTTGGTTCACAGAAGTCTTAGGAAGTATAGTGATGCCTCTGAAGCATTTCAACCCCTTACAGAAAACCTGCATAAATAAGTCAAAGGCCACTCTACAAGAAACAACTCCAAGTTCATCAATCACCCAGATCCTTTGGAGATTCTCTGTAAATATTTAATAAAAGTAGACAAATGGCTGGCAACATGAAGATTCAGCTTGCAACAGAGTTCAAAAAGAAAACAACTCACAGAAAACTAAGCCCCACATGGAGCACCTGATGAAGTGATTCTGTCTTGGCCATACAGTTCTCTTGCTCTATGGACCAACCTCCCAACAGGATAGTTTTCATCACACATTAATCTACTCCATGAGGCGGTAATTCTACTCCTGGTAGTCACCCAAAATAAATAAAACACATGTCCACAAAAAGACCTGCACAAACATATTCACAGCAGTCTTACTCATAATAGCGAAAATCTAGAAACAACCCAAGTGTCAATTACCAGGTGAGTGGATAAACAGATAGGACTTCACACAATAGAATACTTCTGCAAAATACAACAGAGCTACACAATAATACAATGCAATACAAAATAAAAGGGAATACACAAACCACTGATAGAGGCAACCACATGGATGAAACTCAAAGTCATTTTGTGGAGCTAAAGTCAGAATACCTAAGAGTAGCAAAGAGTACATACTGCGTATTTCCATCCACAGAAGTTTGGAACAGGGGAAATTAACCTAGAGAAATTACCACTGGGCTTGTGTCTAAAAGCAGGATGGGGTTAGAGCTGGTGGGAAGTAGATACCTGGGAGGAGGAATGAAGGTACTTTCTGGGGTAGTGGCAATGCCCTGTATCTTGCGTGGATGAGGTGGTTTCACAGGTGTATAGGATTATTGAACTCATCAAACTGAATGCTTAAGATCTGTGCATACCATTGCATGTTTAACTTCTATCTTAATAAATAGTTGTTTTTTTTACTAGTCAGACCCACTCATACCCAGGGGTAGAAAAACTATCCCGACTGAATAAAATTTGAATGGGCAGTGGGAAACAAAACTGAGTTATGTTTTGATCATATCCCTTGATTGTGCTTGTTGTAGATATCAGTGAAACACGTGACTTATTTTGTCCAAGAAAGGCAGAAAGGAAGGAAGAAAGGGGATGTCTGACACCCTCTCTGACTTTTCCTGTTTAATACACTTACTTCCCTCCCCCTCAACCCCATTGTTCTACCCATTTAACATTTCCCCATCTTCCTCCATGCCGGGTGCTTGGAGCTCTCAGGGACATCCTAAGGCGATTGGCTAAATGTGGAAGGAGGTGCTTGGGGCAAGTAAAGGATACCCCAAGACGGCATACAATTGAGGGGTGATTTGCATGGTACCTGTCCTAAGTGCCAAAATCAGAGACAAACCCCTTCCAGGGGAGTCAGGGCTCTGTGAGGGAGGGAGGGGACCCCTGAAGCAGTGGGGTGAATGTACCTCAAAGAATTGGATGTATTTTAATCAGTGTAGACAAGAAAGGAAGAGGGAAATTCCACGAGGAGGGGATCATAACCAAAGGCACAGAATCAGAAATTCACCAAGAATATTGGGGAAAGAAAAAGGACTAATTATAGCTACTACTTGTTGAAGAGCTTCGCTTTACCACCGATGGATATAAGCATCTATTTCCCTAATTAGCCTTCAGGATATCTCCTCATTATGCGGATGTGGAAAGGAAGTCAGGGGGGAAATGACTTGCTCAAGCTTTCCCAACTAACAAAAGCAGAGCTAGATTTGGAATCAAGGCCCATCGTTCATGAACTTGCAAACTACACCAGAATGCCATTGCCCTGCGTTCATGCAGATGAGGTTGCAACGGGGGGTCTCAAGGCCTTTTCAGCAAAAGGCAGGATATCAACTAATCAAGTAATTAACTAATTAAAACAGAGCTAAGGGGCTATTTAGAAATACGGAGGTGATATAGAATGAAAAGTTGTGGGACCAGACCATAGAGAACTTGAGTAACAAGTTAAGGGGTATCGATTTATTGCAAGTAAAGAGAAGTCATTAGAATTCTTAAAGGAAA
Organism: Potos flavus; assembly: GCA_028534135.1. NCBI lineage: Eukaryota > Metazoa > Chordata > Mammalia > Carnivora > Procyonidae > Potos > Potos flavus. The sequence goes on from JAPYYM010000295.1 coordinate 8,901, forward strand.
AGTTTGTGAATGTGAAAGAAATATTCTAAGAAGACTGCTCTGGCCATAATGAACGGGATAAGTTAGGTGCAAACTAAGAGCCAAAAAAGGAAGTAAGAGAATATTAGGATAGTGTGTTCGTTCTAACAGGGGACCCTATAAATGTCCCTATTAAGGGACAGTAGGGAGGGCAGAATTTTTAAAATATTCAAGAGACATTACAGAAGAAATATGCTCAAGCCTAGAGTCTAACGGGATGAAGAGCTGAGCAATGTGAGCAAGGGAAAGAAAAAAGGGTTGTAGGGGTCACGCCTTGGTCCTGGGGAAATGGTTCTGTGGCAGTCTGGGAGGAGGGGAGGGTGGTCAGCTAATCAGTACAGCACCTTTGCATTCACAATCAGGTGGGATATGCAGACATGGTAGCATTTGCAGGGCAATGATAGAGGAACAGGGATTCAAAGCAGAGACCCAAACCTGGGGCATTAGAGCCACCCAGTTAAGAGCTTAGACTCAAGCAGACCAGGATTTGACACCTACCAACTATCTTAGCCTTGGCTCTTCCTCTAAAAATGAAATAATCGATGCACCTTGTTTATAGGGCTGATTGGAGCATTCAAATGCACAGTAAATACTCAACAAATGTCAGCTCTGGTTTTTGAGACGTGTGTTATTTGGGGAGAAAGAAAAGGAAGGGTGGCAGAGAGGACACAGATGAGGAAAAAAAATAATCAGAGAAATTTACAAAGACCTAGAAAAATGTTACTTGACATAGGCCTGGAGGGTCTTTAGGAGGGATTGATAAACAAAGGAGGGTGGGGTCAGAATGGATCACTGGCCTTTGCAGTGATCCAAAGATTCTAAAGAAGTCAGATTTCTGGGGGTCAAGCGACCACTGCATAATGTCACAATGGAGATAGTGGATGTGGACAAATAAGACAGGCAGTAAAAGGAAAGAGAGTCCTAGAAAAGATACCAGAAAAAGAACATACTCAAATGAGTATTTAGTTGCAATATCTAGAAGACTGGACTGTGACTGAAAGCAGATAAGCCAAATAAAGGTCCAGTGAAAAAAGAAATACTTAGGAGAAAAATGATAATTAAGGGACAAAATCCCAGATGGAGGCAGAGAGTCATGTAGTCCAGGAGAAATATGGGTGCATTAGCCTGAGAGACAGAGAGAAATCTCTTACATGGAGAGGATGAAGAAGAGACAGGGAGCGAATTGGGATATAAGGAAAAAGGTGTGTTCCGAGGCCCAGTGGGCGGTGGAGAAAAATGAGTCCACGAGGTAAAGCCACTCCAGTCCTTTCGGATTCATCTGTGAGAAGCTGCACCAGTGACCTCAGACCACAAGGAAGGGAGCCCATCACACCCTTAATTTCCACTCGGCCCCAACTTCCATACATACACATGGTCCTTTCAATGGGAGAGTATATTTCGTCCTTGCAAATACATGGAACACACACATAGGCTGTTCTAGTAGCTTCTCTCAGTGCCACCTCTGCAAAGTATTGTTCCAGGTGCCCAATGACAAAGATCACCAAGTATTCCCATGATACTAAAGTAGAAGTTGAAAAGTTTAGACTGTAGATTTGATGAGGGGTGTGCCCTCACCGGGTTCCCTCCGGATCAATGATTTCTGTAGAAATTGTAAATGCCCCCAATTCTCTAATGTATGTGGCTTTGAAGCCTTGGTCTCACAGGGGCCTAATTCAACATTTGGCAATCCATTGGAGTATGTGGTACTTGGCATTTTCATTGCTTTGTTATTTAAAGGGCAATTCATTATGTGCAATGGAAACAAATAAAACTCTATTTCTGACATTTCTAAATCTGAACCCTGAACTCTCAATAAACCTTCCAGTTTCAAAATAATTATTTAAGCAAAGCCCTGGTGTATTCACTCTAAACCATTGAGTAGGGCTCCTAATGGTTGGTGATGCAATCTCTGGTACTCAGACTTGCGCGTTGGAACTTCCCCGAAGAATATTAAATAGTCCCCCTCCGCTACAACCCATTAAAGGCAATCTTGTCCTCACAGGCCTCAATCAAATTTGCACAGCAATTAGTCCTGCACAGGGTTTGATACATTTCTTAATTATAAAACAACTTTGTACTCTATTGGCCCTTTCAGATGGGTTAAGAGAACATTAATTACCTCCTCCTGAGACATCAAAGAGTTGTGTTGTTGTTTTTTTAATCCCCATCTTAGGGCTGAATAAAGCAAGACATGCGGAGGAACTAACATTGCCTGAGCACCCACTACGCGTTCAAGTTCTGTTTGCGGGGATGTTCGTGTGCGTGAATAAGCTTATGGGTATATTGTTAATCCTGTTTTGCAGATGAGAAGAACACACTTGGAAAAGTGAGGTCACCTAGAATTGGTCACATTGCTAGGAAGTCGGCCTGCCCGCCAGTCAAGTTTTGTATTATAATTGAGGGAGATTGAGGGTGATTCCCCTGACTTAAAAAAAAAAAAAAAAAAAAAAGACTATTATTACCCATCCTGCATTTTTGAGGACCATCTGTATGCCCGTGTGCTAGGTGCGGTGAAGAGCAGAATGACCAGGTCCCCGTTCCCGGGGCGGACATCAAACAAGTCAGTCCTGTGTCCTGCGTCCAGCCAGCCAGCCCGAGGGTGTTGGGAGTTCACAGCAGGGAGCAGGCTCAGCCCGGGTGGGTGCGGGCCCTGAGAGTTCCCACAATCTAAGGTGGGGCTCCCCGGGATCCCAATCCGTGGAAATCGCCACCTCTCCCTCGCGCGGGGAAGGAAGTGAAAACGTGGCGGCGGCCACCCCGCCAGGAGACGCCCCGCGGCATTCCGGCATTCCCGAGCGACACCAACCGCTTTCTTGCCTCCCCCGGACTCCGGCAACCCGGCCCCGCGCCCTCCGCAGCCTCCCTCCCCCACCTCCAGCCAGACGAGATTTGTTTTCACTGCAATCCTCCTAAATTGCGCATTTCATAAGACCTTCAGGAAAAAGTCAGGAAATGAGGTTTAGAGGAAGACGGAGGAGGAGAGTAGGGGGCCGGTAGGGGAGGCTGGCGGGGGGAAGCCAACTAGGGGAGAGCAAGTCTTTCATTATCGCGACCTGTTAGGCGCACATCCTCTCGCTCTCCACGTGCCACCCTCTCGCTGGATGCGAGCCATCCTCCGGGCTAATGAGCAGCGCGCAGGAGATAACTAATCCTAATGCAATTACCGCTCGCCATTACACTGATAGGTTGGAGGCGCTCCCCGCGTGCCCCCCAGCCGGAGACCGGCTCGTGCAGATGTGCCTGCGCCTCCCGTCCTAGACGTTTTGACAGCTGTATACAGTGCCGGCCCCCTCCCCCTGCCGGCATCCCGGGAGAGCGATCTCTGAACAGCCAGTCCCCCCAGCGGCCTGTGGAGGTGAAATGCAGCCGCAGCAGCTGGAGGGGCGCGGGGCCCCGGCGGCGCGCTGGCTGCGGGGTGCGGCGCGGTGCGGGCCGGCCCCCTCCCGGGCCCCCTCCCCCGCCGCGCCCCCCGCCTGGCAGCTTCCGGAGAGCCCCCGCGGCTCCAACCGCAGGGAAAAATTACCGCGCGCCGCCGGGCCCTCTCCTGGCCGAGCTCGAGCTCCCGTGATAGGGGGATGGTTTGCAGCACACATGTTCCTTTGTTTGGCCCGACCACGTGCTCTGTTTGCACAGCAGCATGTGGTACCACTGGAGGAAATCGAACCAAACTGAAAGTTCAAGGAACAGCCAAGCTCTGCTGGGAAGCGGCTGGGCCGGGGCCGGGTGAAGGTTTGCAGCGGGAGGCAGGCCCGGCTCCCGGAGCGCGGGGTGGGGGAGACGCGGGGCCTGGCTGTTCTGGGTGATGGGGACTGCAGGTCCCCGCAGAGCACAGGCTCGGTGGGTGGGAGGGAGGGTTTTCTGCAGTCGCCAGCCAGCCCTGCCTGCGATGGGAAGTGGACTTTGATTGTGATAATCATCTCTTGTATTTGAAAGAGCTTTATAGCTGATAAAGGCTTCTGGCTACCTTCATCTCATTTAATCCTTACAAAAACAGATGATGCCAAAGTGCCTCTCCTTCTTGGGGTACAGAGGGAGAGGGGAAAGGCCAGAGCCCCTGAACCCTTGACCGAGTGGTCTGACCTTCCAGGCGGCCAGCGGGTCGGCTCCAACTATGATGGCAAGATGCATGAGACAGTGATCATTTGTCTCCCTCCCTCTCCCATCCTTCCCTCCCTCTCCCTCCTTCTGTCTCCCTCTCCCTCCTTCTCCTTCCCTCTCCCTTCCTCCCCATCCTTCTCTCTCTCTCTCTAATTACAGAACAATACACATTTGTGGTTAAAAAAATTCAAACAATTCAGAAATGTATGAAACATAAATGTACAATGTAAAAAGGGAAAGTTTTCCAAATCCAATTTCCCAAATATAGTCATAGTTAAGATGTTCAGTCATTTTATTTTTCTACGCATGCCTGAACATATTTATGCAGTTTATAAATACTTGCGTCTTTAAAAAAAAAAAAAAAGGAGGAGGGGGGATCTTGCTACACATTGCCATTCAGTTAAATCTGTTCGATTTAACAATGTATCAAAGAATATATCTTTCCCAAACAGAATATATGAATCTAGACCACTGTTCTTTTTAACAGCTGCATAGTATTTCTTTGTATGAATGTATCATTATTTAATTGCATAATCAGATGGTTTTCAGTTTTTGTTTATTAAAAAAGCCAAACTAAACATATATGACATATATGAATATATGTCATATATGAATATATACCAATATATATGAATATATGTCCATATATAAATATACACTGTATATTGTGAAAGTATTATTTTAGGATGAGTTCCTAAAATTTCTAATTCAAAACAGCATTGGGTCAAAGGTAAGGCACATTTTAAATTTCAATAGACATGGCCAAATCGTTCAATAAAAATGTTGCACTAATTTACAGTGCACGTAAGAAAGTTAAGGGTTAGTGTATGACATTACTGTGTGAAACTAACTGCCTTCCATTCATACCTGTATACAGTGCTGGGCCCGTGCTGAGTGCGGAGCCCGATGAGGGGCTCAATCCCACAACCCTGAGATCATGACCTGAGCCAAAACCAAGAGTCAGATTCCCAACCAACTGGGCCACAAAGGTACCCCTTATTTAGCAGATTTTTATTGAGCAAGTAATATATGCCAGACCCTCTTTTAGAAACCAGATATGTATACATGGTTCCTAAATCCATGTAATTATATTCTAGAGAGGGAGATAGACAATAAGCAAACAAACAAATGAATGAATAAGCAATTACAAAATTCACAACACTATGACAAATTAATGGGGAATAACAGAGAGAATAATTACAGAAGGGAACATTTCAACTAAGCTCTGAAAGGTGACAGCCAGTCATTGAGGTGAAGATCATTCCAGGCAGAAGGAACAGTATGTGCAAAGGCCCTGAGGAGGAAAATAATTTGGAGCATTTGAGGAACTTTAATACTGTGAGCAATGTAGCGAACCAGAGAATAAAGAGCCAGTGAGCCTGGTTGGCTCAGTCAGTTAAGGGTCTGCCCTCAGGGGTGCGTGGGTGGCCCAGTCATTATGTGTATGCCTTCGGCTCAGGTCATAATCCCAGGGTCCTGGGATAGAGCCCCACATCGGGCTCCCTGCTCCACAGGAAGCCTGCTTTTCCCTCTCTCGCTCCCCCTGCTTGTGTTCCCTCTCTCGCTGTGTCTCTCTCTGTCAAATAAATAAATAAAATCTAAAAAAAAAAGGAAGGAAGGAAGAGAGAGAGAGAAAGAGAGAAAGGAAGAAAGAAAGAAAAAAGAAGGAAGGGGGGAAGGAGGGAGGAAGAAAGAGAAAGAGAGAGAAAGAAAGAATGAAGAAAGAGAAAGAAGAAAGAAAAGAAAAGAAAAGAAAGGAAAGGAAAGAAAGAAAGAAAGGAAAAAAAGAAAGAAAGGAAAGAAAGAAAGAGAAAGAAAGAAAGAAAGAAAGAAAGAAAGAAAGAAAGAAAGAAAGAAAGAAAG
>JAPYYM010002950.1:0-11700 GCA_028534135.1 Potos flavus
GATTCCGTTTACAATAGCACCAAGAACTATAAGATACCTGGGAATAAATCTACCCAAAGAAGTAAAGGATCTGTACTCGAGGAACTACAGAACACTCATGAAAGAAATTGAAGAAGACACAAAAAGGTGGAAAAGCATTCCATGCTCATGGATCGGAAGAATAAACATTGTTAAAATGTCTATACTGCCCAGAACAATCTATTCTTTCAATGCCATCCCGATCAAAATTCCACCAGCATTTTTCAAAGGGCTGGAACAAACAATCCTAAAATTTGTTTGGAACCAGAAAAGACCCTGAATTGCTAAGGAAATGTTAAAAAAGAAAAACAAAGCTGGGGGCATCACATTGCCTGATTTCAAGCTTTACTACAAAGCGGTGATCACCAAATCAACCTCTTTCTTTTCACGTCCTTTTCTCTATTCTCTTTTCCAGATTCTCTTCCTTCATTATTCCCTCCAGTGTCCCTTTCTGCAATCATCTCCACCCAGGATCTCTGTCTCTTGCCTCTGCTTTGGTCCACACCCAACAGTTAAGTCTGTTAGCCTAGCATTACCACATCTAACCACAACAAATGCCAAGAACATACTATTGTCTATTAGATATTTCTAGCATCCAAAGGACCTGGATAGTCCAGTTACTGATCCTTCAGACAAATAAATTCACTGAGCCACTCAGGGAAACTCTTTTTGGAAACTGGAATGCAAATTTTCTTCTTATAACCAACTTGCACCTACTGGAATCTTGATGAGTGAAGAGATTTTGTGGTTTCACAGCTAATTGAAAGCATCAACACATCAGGTTTTATAGAACAATTTTTTTTTCTCTGTTTGATGATGCAGAATTCTGCAGTCTTAATCAGGTACCTCTGTGACACTTGAGCAGATTCCAAGATCTTTTTTGAGGAATGTATTTCCCTATTTCTGATCTTTTTTTTTTTTTTTAAGATTTTATTTATTTATTTGTCAGAGAGAGAGAGCACAAGCAGGCAGAGTAGCAGGCAGAGGCAGAGGGAGAAGCAGGCTCCCCGTGGAGTAAGGAGCCCGATGTGGAACTCGATCCCAGGACCCCGGGACCATGACCCGAGCCAAAGGCAGCCGCTCAACCAACTGAGCCACCCAGGCGTCCCTGTATTGCCCTATTTCTAAGCAAATCCATGACAAATCTCTGTTCAGGGTGGGTCAGCCTCTCAATTTTTTTTTTAAGTTTTTACTTAAATTCAAGCTAGTTAACACACAGTGAAATGTTAGTTTCAAGTGTACAATTTAGTGATTCGACACTTACATATAACACCCAGTGCTTCTCACAAGTGCCCTCCTTAATCCCTGTCACCTGTTGAACCCATCCCCGTCTTCCTCCCCTCTGGTAACCATCACTTTGTTCTCTATAGTTAGGAGTCTGTTTCTTGGTTTGCCTCTCTCTCTCTTTTTTCCCCTATGCTCATTTGTTTTGTTTCTCAAATTCCACATGTAAGTGAAATCATATGACATTTCCCTGGCTGACTTATTTTGCTTAGTATTATAATTTCTGTCTCCATCCATATTGTTGCAAATGGCAAGGTTTCATTCTTTTTTATGGTTGAATAATATTCCAGTGTGTGTGTGTGTGTGTGCCACATCTTCTTTATCCATTTATCTGTCGAACACTTGGGCTGCTCCCATAATTTGGCTGTTGTAGATAATGTTGCTATAAACATTGTCACTTTGAATTAGCGTTTTTGTATTTTTTAGGTATTTACCTAGTAGTATAATTTCTGGATTGTGGGGTAGTTCTATTTTTAACTTTTTGAGGAATCTCTATACTGTTTTCCAGAGTCAGCCTCTCAATTTTTATCTGCATTTCAGTTTTGTTTGTTTGTTGTTTAATAGCCCAATGCTGGGCTTGAACTCACAACCCTGAGATCAAGACCTGAGCTGAGATTAAATGTCAGATGCCCAACTGACTTAGCCACTCAGGCACCCCTGCATTTCAGTTTTTACATTTAATATCAAGCTGACTGGTTTTTCATGTACTGTCTAAAGTATATGAATCCACAAGACAAAATAGTAGCACTTCCATGCCTCATCAAAGAACTCTCCACCTATAGCCAAAAACAGTTAGAAACTTGTGTTTGAGAGACCTGCAAACTTCCTGTGGCTATTGGTTTTTCCAGTCTCCTACTATTTTTTTCAGATGTACCACGAGTTTTTAAAAATTAAGCATACATTTAAATGCAATTTATAGGGGCGCCTGGGTGGCTCAGTGGGTTAAAGCCTCTGCCTTCGGCTCAGGTCATGATCTCAGGGTCCTGGGATCGAGCCCCGCATCGGGCTCTCTGCTCAGCAGGGAGCCTGCTTCCCCCCCTCTCTCTGCCTGCCTCTCTGCCTACTTGTGATCTCTCTCTCTCTCTGTCAAATAAATTAATTAAAAAAAAAATCTTTAAATGCAATTTATAAACTGTAAACATGTACAAATAGGTTTACTATGAAACAACAAAAACAGAAAATGTTAAAGAATGAGAAAAAATTAAAAAGAGAAGCTCTGTTATTTACTTCTTATAAAGCATGGATTGTTTTTTGTGTTTCTACTTTCCACATTGAAAACCTCTGCTCCCATGCGCAAGGGAAGTCATAGGAAAGGAATGCTGTGCCTTAGCTTAACCTGTCATAGATGATCCCGTCAACCCCAGCACCATCTTTCCTACCTTTACTTTTCTTAATTGCCCAGTTACTTTTACTGAGATTTAGGGTCCTGCTTTTTCAGCCTCTGCTCTATACTACCATTTTTCAAACTTTGTGTACATACTGTAAAATAAAATAATAAAAAATAAAATGAAAAGTAGTCAGTAGAGAATTAGATGATAGAGGAGATAAAAATGATAAAAAAAAATTTGCCTCCACATTCAAGTGATCAGGAAAAGAGTACACTCTTAGGAAGAAGATAGCTCCAAAGCGAGAAGAATGTTAAGATTCCACTCAGTTTGTCTACAAATTTTGGAGGAACAAAAACCTTTCTTGCATCTTCTTTGTGTAAGACCTACTGAATGTTTTCCAGGAATGCTGAAGTGGAAGCTCTAACAAACAGTGGTTCATCCCTGGCAACACCCTTATAGCATAAGCAGTGACTGCCAAGGTCAGGGAGGAAGGCAAGAAGCAGAGTGCATTGTCTACAGAGAATTTAAAAGCAAGAATAAATCTTGAGTAAAAATCTATTCAATATTTATTATCACCGTACACTGGCAATTCTAAATAATGTCAATGGTGAAATACTCCTCCCCCAAAACATTGTTAGTCTAAAAAATTTCTGTGATTACTGTCCAGGTGTTTTTTGTTTGTTTTGTTTTGTTTAGATTTTATTTATTTATTTGACAGAGAGAGAGAGAGAGAGAACAAGCAGGCAGAGCAGCAGGCAGAGGAGAGGGAGAATCCGGCTCAGCACTTAAGCAGAGAGCCCAACATGGGTCTCGGCCCCAGGACTCCGGGATCATGACCCGAGCCAAAGGCAGACACTTAACCAACTGAGCCACCAGGCGCCCCAGTGTTGAATTTTAATAATATTTATGTAAGCTTAAAATTAGCACATTTTAATTTCTTATCCTTTAATAAGCAATGTATTCTACATGGAAGTTAATTCAGAAAACTTCCAGTTATATGGGTAGGCCCTACATAATCAGCCTCAGCTATCAACCATCATTTTTTTAAATAAAAATATAGTTGACACACAATGTTACATTAGTTTCAGTTGAACAACATAGTGATTCAACAAGTCTATACTTTATGCTGTGCTCAACACAAGTGTATCTACCATCTGTCACCATGCAACACTATTACAATACCATTGACTATATTCCCTATGCTGTACTTTTTATCCCCATGACTTACTCATCCCATAATTGGAAACCTGTATCTCCCTCTCCTTCACCATTTTGCTCATCCTTGCCCTCCCCTCTCCTCTGACAACCATCAGTTTGTTTTCTCTATTTATGGGTCTATTTCTGCTTTTTATTTGTTGATTTATTGGTTGATTCGTTTGTTTTGTTTTTTAGATTTCACATTTAAGTGAAATCACATGGTATTTGTCTTTTTCTGACTGACTTATTTCAATTAGCATTATACCCTCTAGATCCACCCATGCTGTCATGGGTGACAAGAGTTCATCCCTTTTTATGACTAATATTCCATTATATCTATATACATATATAACACACACACACACACACACACACACACACCCCACATCATCTTTATCCATTCATCTATTGATGGACACTTGGGCTGCTTCCATATCTTATCTCCTGTAAATAATGCTGCAATCAACATAGGGGTGCATATATCTTTTCAAATTAGTATTTTATTGCCTTTGGGGAAATATCCAATAGTGGAATTACTGGATTGTATAGTATTTCTATTTTTAATTTTTTAAGGAACCTCCATACTGTTTTCCATAGTGGCTCTACCGATTTACGTTTCCACCAAGAGTACACAGAGTTCCCTTTTCTCCACCTCCTTGCCAGCGTTGTTATTTCTTGTGTTTTTGAGTCGAGCCATTCTGACAGGTGTGAGATGATATCTCATTGTTGTTTTGACTTGCACTTCCCTAGTAATTACTGGTGCTAAGCATCTTTTCATGGGTCTGTTGGTCATTTGCATGTCTATGGAAAAATGTCTACTCAAATTCTCTGTCCGTGTTTTGATTGAATTACTCATCTTTATAATATTGAGTTGTATGAGTTCTTCATACATTTTGGATGTTAACCCCTTATCATATATATCAATTGTAAATATCTCCTATTCAGTAGGTTGCCTTTTTGCTTTTGGTTTCCTTCACTGTGTAAAATCTTTTTATTTTGGTGTACTCCAGTAGTTTATGTTTGCCTTCATTTACCTTGCCTGAAGAAACATATTTAGAAAAATGTTGCTAAAGCCAATATAAAAGAGATTACTGCCTATGTTTTCTTCTACAAGTTTTATGATTTCAGGTCTCACATTTAGGTCTCTAACTCACTTGAGTTTATTTTTATGTATGGTGTTAGAAAGTGGTCCAGTTTCGTTCTTTTGCATGTAAGCTGTCCAGTTTTCCCAACACCATTTATTGAAGAGACTGTCTTTTCCCACTGTATATTCTTGCCTCCTGTGTCATAGATTAATTTACCAGATAAGCATGGGTTTATTTCTGGGCTTTCTATTGTCCTCTATTGATCTATGCATCTATTTTTGAGTCTATACTGTTTTGATTATTATAGCTTTGTAGTATATTTGAAATCTGGGATTGTGTTACCTCCATTTCTGTTCTTCTTTCTCAAGATTGCTTTGGCTATTTAGGGTCCTTTGTGGTTCTATACAAATTTTAGTATTATTCTGGTTCTACGAAAAATGCTTTTGGTATTTTGATGGGGATTGCATTGAATCTGTAGGTTGCTTTGGGTAGTATGGACATTTTGATAATATTAATTCATGAGCATGTAATATTTTCCATTTGTGTTGCCTTCATTTTACTTCATCAATGTTTTATACTTTTCAAATTATAGGTTTTTCACCTCCTTGGTTAAATGAATGCTAGGTACTTTATTCTTTTTGTTGCAGTTATAAATAGATTATTTTCCTGATTTCTCTTTCTGCTACTTTGTTACTAGTGTAACTGATTTCTGTGTGTTAATTTTGCATCCTGCAACTTAACTGAATTTATTTATTTATTCTAAGTTTTCTGGTGGAGTCTTCAGGATTTTCTATGTATTGTATCATGTCAGCTGCTAATAGTGACAGTTTAACTTCTTCCTTACCAATTTGGATTTTATTTCATGTGTGTCTGTGTGTGTGATTGCTATGGCTAGGACTTCCAGCATTATGTTTAATAAAAGTGGGAGTGGACATCCTTGTCTTGTTTCTGATCTTAGAGGAGCTCTCAGCTTTTCAACATTAAGTATGATATTAGCTATGGGTTTATCATATATGGCCTTTATTATATTGAGCTATGTTCCCTCTAAATTTACCTTGTTGAGAATTCTTATCATGAATGGATGTTATACTTTGTCAAATGCTTTTTCTGCATCTATGGAAATGATCATATGGTTTTTATCCTTTCTCTTGTTAGTGTGGTGTATCATGTTGATTGATCTGTGAATATTGAACCAACCTTGTACTTCTGGAATAAGTCCCACTCGATTGTGATGAATTATTTTTTAATGTATTGCTGAATGTGGTTTGCTAATATTTTATTGAGGATTTTTTTGCATCTATGTTTATCAGGATATTGGCCTGTAGTTTTCTTTTTTCTGTAGTATCTTTATCTGTTTTGGTAAGAGGGTTATGCTGGCTTCATAGAATGTATTTGGAAGCTTTCCTCCCTCTTCTATCTTTTGGAATAATTTGAGGATACTAGGTATTAACTCTTCTTTGAGTACTTGGTAGAATTCACCTGTGAAGCCATTTGGTCCTGGACTTTTGTCTGTTGTGATTAATGATTCAATTTCATTACTAGCTATCAATGTATTAAAATTTTCTATTTCATCCTGATTCAGTTTTGAAAGATTGTATGTTCCTAGGGATTTATCAGTTTTTTCCAGGTAGTCCAATTTGTTGACATATAATTTGTCTTAGTAGTCTCTTATTATCTTTTGTACTTCTGTGGTGTCAGTTGTTACTCTCCTCTTTCATTTCTGATTTTATTTATTTAGGTCCCCTCTCTCCTCTTTTTTTTTTTTTTTTATGAGTCTGGATAAAAGCTTAGCAATTTTATTTTTTCAAAGAGCCAGCTCTTTTAAAAAAAATATTTATTTATTTATTTGAGAGAGAGAGGCAGAGGGAGAGGGAGAAGCATCCACCCCACTGAGCAGGGAGCCTTATAGGGACTTGATCTCCTGAATCATGAGATCACAACCTGAATCAAAATCAAGAGTCAGAGGCTTAACCATTTGAGCCACCCAGGTGCCCAACAAAGAACCAGTTTTTAATGTCATTGTTTTTTTTTCTATTTTTTTTAGTCTTTATTTCATTTATTTCTATTCTAATAATTATTATTTCCTTCCTTCTTGGGGTTTGTGATATACCTTCATTTCAGTTTTTAAAGTAAGTTTGTAAAACTTCAGAAACATTCAAGTTTGCCTTTGTGTCTACGACTTCTATCCTGCTATATATTCCTGCAGTTAAACAGTTGAATCCAAATAAGTAATGATAGACCAGTGAGTGTAAAGAATAATTAACGGTATTTAAATTACATCAATTTGGTCACTCTATATGATTATGTGGAGTTTAATTGTGTTTAAAATTTTAAACTCAAAGAGTGTTCAGACTGGTGTATTTTTTCGGTAAGTGAAAATTTTAATTCACATGAAAATATGCTGATTTTAAACAATAGCTTTAAAATAGACATTTGTTCTTTTAATTTTTTTATTTGTTTTAAAACTAGAGAATGAATTAAGAAATAATGATTATTACTGATCATTGCATAATTATTACCAGAAATAATTTCGTTATGTAAAGGAATGGAGTGTTAGAGTGATCGCCTCTGGGTGTCACATATGCTAGGCATGCCGCTGACTACAAGTGTTGCCCAGAGGTTATGGTCACTCTCCCTGTTGCCCAGGCTCATTGTAACCCAAGCATACTCTTTTTTGATCCTGTTCTCTTCTCTTTCTCTGCCATTCTCAACAAACCCACTAGTCAATGCAGTTCAATTCAAATCTTAAATCAATGTTCTTTCGGTCGTCTACTTCCCAGTCTATCACTTTCTTGACTCCCTTAAAAAAGTTTTCACTTTTTAAATTAAATTATCTATGCTATTATCTTCATCTGTGGATTGATTTTTCTTGAATTTATATCTCTGACTCTCATCTTTCCTTTGAACCCCAGACTTGTATATCCAACTCCTGTGCCACAGCTCGAACCTGGATGTCTAATAGGCATATTAAATTGACTATGATCAAATATGATTTAATGTTCTTGCCATATCTATGCTGTCTCCAGGGGTCCCCGTTTCAGCAAATGGCATCATTCTTCAACAAGTCATTTAGAATATAACCTCGATCTTTGATTACTCTCTTTCGCCTATATGTCATACCCAGTGCATCAGTAAAACTTAAGAGGTTCAACCTTCTATATATAATGAAAATTTACCCAGTTCTCACTACCATCTGATGTCTGGAACTGTACAAAAGCTTGCTGCTTGGTTTCCTTGCTTACCTGTTTTCCTCCATCTCTTCCATAGCAGTGGCCTTAGTAAGCTTTATAAAACATAAATGATCTTATATAAATAAGTCATATCACTCCCCTGAACAAAATGCTCCAATAATTTCCCACCAAATTTACAATAAAACCCAGAGCCCTTATGTTGGTTTACAAGTGCTGTATAACCAACCTGGCCCCAGTTGTGTTTTTGATCACTTTTATCACTTCTCTTTCCTTTACTCATTTTACTCTCTTCAGCCATACTGCCTTTGTTGCTATTCCTTCAAAACACCAACCATCTCCCTACCTTAGGCTCTTTATATTTGCTTGCCCCTTAGCCTGAAACATTTGTCCCAGCTTTTTCTGTGGTTTGCCCCACACATCTACAGGTCACTTTTTACAAGCTATCTTTTCTGAGATGTCTTCCCTGAACACACTGCATTATATACAACAATGCAGAAGTATATCCAATGGCCTGGCCTTCATTTCTTTTTCTTCAGGGGATCTTCAATATCTGACATATTATATATTTATCTTTCACCTTAGAGTGTAGTCTCAAGGGGGCAAAAACCTTACCTACATTGTCCACTGCTGAGTCACCAGAGCTATAATTTATATAGAGAAGCTTTATAGTCATTGAATTAACAAATGGACAAATGTACCCAACTTTTATACTAATACAAGTCTGTGGTCTGTCCTGCTCTTTATCACTCTTGTTTCCTCGGCTCCTATCCGGCCATTAAGGAAACATCCTTGACTTTTTGCTAGCATCATTGAGCCCCATTCTCAAAGTTTCCTGAGAGAGATACGTTGAAGAAATAGCTGATCCTTGAAGGCATCTTTAGGGAAAGAGGCAGTGAGGCTGGCCAGAGCAGCAGCAGAGCTGGGCTTCCCCACCTGACTGCCTCCAACAATGGTGATCCAACAGCCATTCTCTGCTTCTTCGTCTTGCTTTTGAATCATAGGATTCTATCGTGATAACCACATGCCCCATCCTAGAGAATAAATCGTCTATGAGCCCAACGGTCTTATATGAGGGATTGTAGAGATCTACTCAATTTCTCAGCCACACTAGAAAGGGAGATCATGTGACCCAGAACTGAACAACGAAATATAAGGGGAAATCTGCTTGCGTTTCTAGGGAGAAATCTTGCTTCCAAAATGAAAAGGCAAAGCCTCCAAAGAAAATGGCTTTACCTCCGTCCTTCCTTCCTGCTCAGAATCTTGGCTGAGGCTGTCATGATGCCTGCCACCTTGGGACTATCAAGAGAGTGGATCAAGGATAAAAATCCAGTGAACTGAGGGTGATAGGAAAAAAGGGAAAGAGTTCAGGCTGGTAATGACCCTACTGAACCTCCAACAAGAACCTTGCAATCAAACGCTATGCTTGTGGTTAAGTAAGCAGTAAACTTCCCTGCTAATCAGATTTTCTGTTACTTTCCCACAGGTGGGATTAGCCAGGGACAATAAAATGATGTTTAAACAGGTGACTAATAGGGCTCTGCTGAGACCCTAAAGTCACCTCTTCCTGATGAAGGAGCAAACAAAAGGCCCATAATATGGGGCTGTTAACAGAAGGCTTAGGTGTTGGCCTTTTTGGGTTGCCAAGAAGAAAGGAGAGGGAAGAACAGGAAGGAGGAAGAACAGAAAGCTCTGGCTGAGAACCAGAGCAAAGGCAGCTGTTGCTTATCTTAGTCACACTGAATTTATCACAGTTGTGTGTCACACCCTAGCAGGCATTTCTTTGAAAATGTACTGGGGAGTATGTTTGTATGTCGTTCTTGCTTGTGTGTTGAGGAGTGTCCAGGTCAATACCACAGGGTATAAAACAACCTTTCCTGACCAGTCTTTACAGACCGTTTCTGAACTTCTTGGTAAGTAAATTTGCTCTGCAGCTACCTTCTAATTCTTCAAACCACTTGGGAGAGATCCAGGCTCTTCCATACTGATACTGATGTTCCTCTGTCTGTTCTCTCTTAAAACTCTCCATGTTTTTTTTTCTCTTCCTTCCCAACCATAGTGGAGCTCAGAGATGTCAGAATTCTTTCTTTCTTCCCAGCCCCAGGGCACTGCTGTTCTACAGGATGAAGTCTACCTCTTGCTTTCTTCTCCTTCTCATCCTCCTCCAGCTGATGATCCCAGAGACTGCTCCGTGTTCCTTAGACTCCATTGTGGATACAAAGATAAAGGAAGTTCTCAATGGCTTAGGTAATTGACTGGGGGCAGGGAGTGGGAGAGAACCCCTGATTATGCCTCCTGTTCCTAAACATCACTTGTCTATTCCATCCCCAAATACCCAACTTCAATTAAGTCCACTCAAGCTTAATCTTCCTGCCCAGAGCTCTACTCCCATATCATTTTTGGACTCCTGGTTAAAACTGCAGGTTTCCCTGATGATAATAGCTTGATGATGTTGGTGATGAGGAGGAAGATAGTTATAACTTATGAATACTCATTATGGATGAAGTATAATGCAAATTTTACATAGATGACTTCACTTAATTTTCACATTAGGAAGTAAGTACGCTATTACTTTCATTTTACAAATGAAGAAACTAAACTTTAAAAGCTAGCGAGTAGCATGATTATGGGCAGTGATACCTCTGAGGTAAAAGGAGATTTGGAAGGGGATTATGGGAGACAGATATCATGGGCAAATCCCTTCTTCTCTCCTATTCAGAGTTAAATACTTCTCCAGCAAAAAAAATGTCATGTGTCAGTATCACAAACTCCGGCAGACTGTCCTCGTGTCCTGCAGGTAAATAACTCCGTGAGGAGGAATGGCGGGTAAGATGCCTTGTGCCCTCCCCTGACCATCCCCCAGCATCTATATCTTCCGCCTGTCTCATGTTCATATTATCCTGGGGCTGAGTCGTAACTCCTGGTTCCCAGTGACCTCTTGCCCATTCTCATTTCCCTTAACAACGCTACCGAGGGCTCTTGGGTTTCTGCCTCTTCCCTTCCCACCTCCCTTTCATGACTTCACACACCAGCCCTCCCTCGCTCAGTTGTCCTGTTATGTTCTGTCACCTACCAATCCCCCTGTCATTCATCTCCCTTTCCCAGGCTATTCCCTTCTTTGGGTGGGTAGGGCCAGCATAGAGGTAAATATATCATGAATCTAAGCAAGGAAATGCCCAGGCCCCTCACTTTCACAGGTCTCTTCCATGGCCCCATACCTAAATTTGTTTTATTAATTTTTATATTTTTTCCTCCTTAAAGAGAGCTCTCAAAACTGAATTACCTTTCAGCCCCACGAAACTTAGACCTACCACTGGACTGCACAGAAATGAAAAATGGTAGGAGTACACCCCCCTCTTCTCAAAATCCAAGGGTTCTAATTTCTGTGTCTCATGTCCCCATGCAGGGATGGTTGTCACTGGCTGTGCCTGTGGCTATGGCTGTGGTTCCTGGGATATCCGGGGAGAAACCACATGCCACTGCCAGTGCAGCACGATAGACTGGACCACTGCTCGCTGCTGCCACCTGACCTGAGGCGGAGGAGGATGAGAACCCAGCTGTGTGACCATGACTGCAATGAAACCATATGCCAAACAGGAA
>JAPYYM010002951.1:0-11699 GCA_028534135.1 Potos flavus
AAAGGCATTAAGAGTTTCTCGCCTCTAACTGTGGACAGTTAGTATTTTCCTCCATTTAGAGCATCTAAGAAGGATTAGAATCTGGCCTGTCATTCTGGAAACTCTATTGATTGGCTTGACTGTGTGAAAGTTCGCTAGACTGCGTGGTGGGGGGGGGGTTGGGGGGGAGGTTGCAATCCCTGGACCCATTCCTGTTCCCTAGAGGCTTTCAGTTAGAGAATAAAAAATGAGAAGCAAGTAGAAAAGCTTAAAGGTTTAAATTAGCATAATCCAGTATGGGGATCATCTCTGATAATGTCCGAAGATTCTTTTTTTTTTTTAAGATTTTATTTATTTGACAGAGAGAGAGAGAGATCACAAGTAGGCAGAGAGCAGATGGAGAGAGAGGGGGAAGCAGGCCCCCCGCCGAGCAGAGAGCTCGACGCGGGGCTCGATCCCAGGACCCCGAGATCATGACCTGAGCTGAAGGCAGAGGCTTTAACCCACTGAGCCACCCAGGCACCCCGATGTCTACAGATTCTATAAATCCTTAGAGCTCTCCACTATGGACACTGTAGACATAACATTTGATCTAGCACTATTCTGGGGATGAGGAGTACAAGGGGGAGCACAGCCCTGGTCTCCCTGAGCTTACACTTCAGTGGGGAAACAGAATAATTGTATACTTACTCTCAAAAATAAATATATAAACATAAATTTAGTAAGTTCCAGAAAGAAAAAGCTCAGTTTATGTGGGAATGTAACTCGGTTGAGATTGGAGGAGTCAGGGGAAATTGGGGATGGGACAGGGAGAGAGGAAATGTGGAACAGGGAGAGGGGGCAGACGTCCAGATAGAAGCACTGCCAGATAGACCACCAGAAGTGGGTGGTAACTTGTCCGGTGCAAGGACTGAAGAGAATGCTAATATGCAGAGGTGTCAGGACCATCGTGGGGCTAAGTCAACCATGATGGTTTTACAGATTTGACGACTTTGAAACTGCTTTTTTGAAGATAATGAAGAACTCAAAAATTTAACAGTGCAATAAAATTACCACTTGGTTAGGGATAATCTAAAAATATTTGTGTGAGCTGTATTCACTAGGGATTGAGTTCAACTGCAAGAAAGAGAAAAGCCAACAATGGCTAAAGCCATGAAGTGGCTTCCCTTTCTCACACAAGTACAAAGCTAACCAGTGGGCTGGCTGTTGGTGGCCCAAGGTCTCCATGATTTTCTAGGCCTTTCCCTCATGACTACTTGGTCGCTACTTGGGCCCCAGTGTCAGTCACTATCTCGACTTTACAGGCAGGGGCAGGAGTAATGTGTGTATCAGGAAAGCAAAATCTTGGAACTCGTCCACAGACTTCACATCAATTTTATTGGTCAGAAAAGTGTCATATGGCCATTCCAAGTTGCCAGAGAAAAGAAAAAGTGTTTTTTAAGCTGGGCTTCAAAATTGGTTTCTGTTAATAAGGAAAAAGGGGAATATGGATATTGGATGGGCAATTAGTTGTCCTTGCAACTTAAGGTTTTTTAGCCTACTCTGTGGTTGGAAAGGCTTTTTTCTACATCCATGCAAATGATTTTGTTACACGTGTTTTATTTCTTTTTTATTTTTTAAAGACTTTTTAAAGATTTATTTATTTATTTTAGAGAGACAGAGAGTGCATGGAGGGGCAGAGGGAAAGAGAGAAGGGGAGGAAGACTCCCTGCGGAACAGGGAGCCTGACGTAGGGCTTGATCAACAACCCATGAGATCATGTCCTGCACCAAAATCAAGAGTTGGACACTTAACCGAATGAGCCACCCAAGGGCCCCTTGTTACATGTGTTTTAATAAATCATGACTTTGGGGAATGTGTTCTTTATCCCTTATAGTCGGAAGAAGTCTGGTGTAGTAGTAACTGCAGTTAAACCAAAATGAATCTTCTTGTGATGAATGCATTTGATTGACGCTTGTGTTTAACACAGATTGGTTTCACTTAGGGCTGTATCTTGTTCTTCTCCAGAGAACTGGAGCATTTGCTCTGTTCTGCTCCCCTGTTTGAAGGCAGACAGTCATGTGTTGGCTTCCATGGTCTGTCTGTTGTGGCTTGGGGGTGAAAGAAAACCAAGAAATAAACTTTCTAAATGATTTAACCAATTCAAGCTGCATACCATCTATTGTACTCGTGTTTTAGAACTCTAGATTAGCTTTTCCCATCAGTATTTTCTGAGATCCTCATTTAATTGGACATCCTCCTGGGTTGAACTTGAGGAGCCAAGGAAATGATTGGGTATGAGTGGTAAGAAGCATAAAGTAGGCATAGCTCAAGCAGGCATCTGGGTTGCCACGACTTACATCTTCATGTATTACTGCAGCTGTTGTTGGGATGGATGCTGCCGTATGGGTTTTGGCACATTTTGTGCTGACAGTGCCCCTTAAGCACTTACCCCCTTATGGGTATATATGATAGCTAGCCTATATGATAGCCCCCAATGATCTCCACTTTCTCGTATTCCCACTCTCATATAGTCCCTTCCCACAGTGCGTCAAGGTTGGTCTGTGTGACCAATAGCATAGATTCTATTGGCTAGGACATAAAAGATATGGTGGTTTCTGCTTACTCTCTTCGATCACTCATTCTGGGAGAAGCTGGCTGCCATGCTGTAAAGACACGCAGGCAGCCCTATGGAGAGGCCCATGTGATGAGTAAATAAGGCCTACTGTGAACAGCCAGCAAAGAACTGAGATGTTCTGCTATCAGCCCTGTGAATGTGCCATCTGGGAAGCAGATCCTCCAGCCCCAGTCAAGCCATCAGATGGCAGAAGCCCAGGTTGACATCTTGACTGAAACATCATGAGTGACCCTGAGCAAGAAAGACCCAGCCGCTCCTATATCCCTGATGATTCACAGAAACTCTGAAATATAGTACTTGTGGTTTTTAAGCCACTAACCTTTGTGGTTATCTATAATGCAGCAATGGATAATATATCACGTATTTGTGCTTTCTACCCTGTGGCGCCACAGATACTGATGAGTGTTGGCTTGGCCCAAGCATCAGGATAGATCAGGAAGTTAACACTCCTGAGGATGACCTTGACCAATAAGATGGGAGCCAATGGATATATGGACTTGCTTCCTATCTTTCAATAGGACAATTCTGGAAGGCATTAAGTGGGCTTCTCAGGTGGTCCTTGGGAGGAATCAAGGCCCTGCTTCCTGTAGTAGGGTGTTTCCCGCCTTTGCTGGCCTACTCTCCCTGATGTGACTTCTCCTCCCTAGGATTAGCTAAATGATTTCATCTGCACACAAGCCCTGATATCAGCCCTTCCTTCAGGGAAACCCAAGTTAAAACAATGAGAGTGTCAATAAATACTCTATGCCCCAGGACTATGTCAAATGAGAATGCGAACATTTAACTTAATAGATGAGAGCAATGGGCTCAGCCTAGCTCAAGTGGAATGTACAAATCAGAAGCTGGCTTTGTTGGAGGACTTCTTTAGTAGTATAAATCCGTTTTTTCTTTTTCTTCTCTTTTAAAAAAAATGTGAGCATTTTAGATGATGTCAGCTTTGAAAGTTTCCTAATTGGACGTTTACATGTCAAGAGCCCTTATAAGCCCTTTCTCTTGCCATTAATGAGGAATAAAATAGCTCCTGAAGAAAAAAAGGTAAATTGTTCATATTGCATTCCTTGGTTCTCAGAAAAGAAAGCTCATTCACAATAGACATGATTGCCAAGTTCAGGCACAGTTAAGAAGTTCCTTAGGGCTTTGGTGTTCACAAAGGAAGCACCCCCCCCTTCAGCCTGCATGGTGGTCTGCCGAAAGAATGAGGGCTCTTTGGAACAGTGTTTTCCTAAGGATAGAGAATTTAGACTTGTTTCACTGTAGAGGGATATCTTTCTTCGTCTCTGTCCACATACAATCATTTTGTAAATGGCATGTTTTGCGGTAACAGTGGAATGAGTTCTTTCAATTTCATACCAGCCATGGAGCTCCAAGATGGTGGGAGACAAAGGTAGCTCTTTTAATGGATGTTTTAGTCCATTGCTCTCTTTCTGATGAAAAGAATCGTTATTATGCAGTAGGATTTCTTTTTCTTAACTAAAAGAGTTCTCTTGCATTAATCTAATTTCATCAACCATCTGAAGTCTGAAGGAGTACCTTAAAGTCATTTGACTTCAAAAATTTAAGGATGCTATAAGGGCTGGATTCTTTTGGCCAAGACAGTGTTCTTCGCCTGCATGAGAGATGGTCAGCAAGAAGATGACAGAACTTCAGTCCAAGTCCAAGTCCGCCTGACTCAGACCCAGGCTTATGTAGTGTCCATTTGCTTTTCATAACCCTAACCAACCTTACAAGTTCAAATTCAGAGCTGTGATGAAGCTAAAAGCTATTCTGCCCATGAGCAAAGTATGACTATAAATTTGGGTTTCCACATGAAGATGCTAGAATGAGAGCCCATCAAGTGGGAATGAGACAGAAATGAGGACCACAACAGAGGATAGTGGACTTTGGAATTATAGAAGCTGAAACCTTACCGAAGGGCTGTTGGTCATTCATTCAATATTTATGGAGTGCCACAAATTGCCTGACGCTTTGCTAACTAAGTATAGATGACAAAGGCACAGACCTGATCCTCAAAAAGCTCAGCCCAGCAAGAAATAGGAGTTTGTTTTTTAGAAAAATAAATGATCCTTAGTTGGTATCATTTTTGAAAATTTTTCTATGGGATATTTGTAGACCAGGACCCTCAGTAGAGTTAGAGGTTGATACGTTCCCATTCCATGCTCCTCTTTCCTAGTAAAATAACTGTATAAGAGAATAATTGAAAGCTTTTTGGAAAGTGCCTGACAAATGTTAAGTCTCCACCAAGCTAGATGCATATAATGGCTCGAGGTCTCCAATTCCAACTCAGTTATTTTCCCTCAAGATGCAAAAGCCTAGTTTCCTAGGACTTGCTCTCTTCACCTTATCATTCAGTGTTTTCGCCATGACCCCCACTTTTACTCCTTTCTTCTGACGGCAGGGGAGAGAGGGCTGCACTGGAGCTTGCCCATGAACTGAGACCCATTGAGAGCTGATCCTTTTGACCGAAGTATCAAAGCAATCCAGCTGAGGATTAAGGAAACAGAAGGCTCTGAAGCTTTGGTTTAAGAGTCAGGTCATGGAACCCTTTGAAGAACTTGAGGTTTCGGAGAAAAAGTACGAAGCAAGTTCCAAATGCACGTTTATATTTAGATAGAAGACACAGAAATATAAAGTCAAGTGACGGATTCTTTAGCAAATATAACAGCATCCATATCTTAATAAGCAGTGTAGCCTTTGATGTAAGTTTCCATGGTAGACAAATGCTTATTTCAATTGCTCAAAGCAATTTCCTTTAGGAATTTCCTTGAAAGTTGGCAGCGCATTCCTTTGAATATCCTCAGTGGAAGGAATTTTATCCTTTAAGAGAGGACTTAATTTTTTGTTAAAGAGTCAAAAAGCCATTTAAAGTCAAATATGATGAAACACACCCCCTCCCCCCAAGTGATCAAGCAGAGTAACATTGTTTGGGACTATAAAGTAATGAGGCTGGCTTGAGTGCGTGGCTTCAAACGGATGCTGAGGCCATGCCACAAAACCCAAAATGTTTTTTTGTAGCCAGTTGTGTTAGTTTGCTAAGGCTGCCATAACAAAATATCACAGGCTGGGTGGCTTAAACGACAGAAATTTATTTTCCCACACTTCTGGAGGCCAGAAGTCCGAGCTCAAGGTGTTGGCAGGGTTGGTTTCTCCTGAGACCTGCCGCTTGGCCTGCAGATGGTCGTCTTCTCGCTGTGTCCTCACAGGGCCTTTCCTCAGCACGTACTTCCCTGGTCAGAGACAGCCCCGGAGTCTCTTGGTGTCCAGGTTTTTTATTCTTAGGGGGACAGCAGTCAAATTAGATTAGGGCCCACCCTAACAGCCTCATTTCAATCTAATCACCACATGAAAACCTCTAACTCCAAATGCAGTCACATTCTGAGGTACTTGGAGTCAGGGCTTCAACGTATGGATTTTGAGGAAACACAATTTAGCTCCTAATAAAAGTCATCTCTGAGTAAGCATATCATCTTCCAAGTGCCCTATTCTGAAAGACAGCGTCATTTTTACGAGTAAGGACTGGTGTGCTTGTTAGAAAGTAATTTACTTCCTCCTCCGGATGAATGGATAAACAAAATGTGGTATATAGGTACCATACTATGCAGCCTCAAAAAAGGAAGGAAGTTCTGACACAGGCTACAACATGGAGGAAACTTGAAGACATTGTGCCAAGTGAAATAAGCCAGACACAAAAGGACAAGATTGCATCATTTCCCCTATACGAGGTACCTAAAATAGTAAAATACATAGAGATAGAAAGTAAACCAACAGTTACCAGAGGCCGGGGAAGAGAATGAGGGGTTATTGTCTAAGCGGTACGAGTTTCAGTAGGGGAGGATGAAGAAGTTCTGGAGGTGAATGGTGGGTGGTTTTCTGACAACATGAGTGTGGTTAATGCCACTGACCTATACACTTAAAAATGGTTAAAGTGGCAAATTTTAGGATGTTATGTATATTTCACCACAATAAAAATTTTAAAAAATTAATCTGTAGTTGCTGGTCAAGAAATAGAGCCTAAGCTTTCCAGTAATAAATGTGCCTTGGGGCGCCTGGGTAGCTCAGTCAGTTAAGCGTCTGTCTTCAGCTCAGGTCATGATCCCAGGTTCGTGGGATTGAGTCCCACGTCAGGCTCTCTGCTCAGCGGGGAGTCTGCTTCTCCCTCTCACTCTCCCTCTGTTCTCTCTCTCTCAAATAAATAAAAAATCTTAAAAAAAAAATAATAAATGTGGCTTAATAGGGCCTATCTATTGAAACAAAAAATAAATGTATAAGCCTAGGGGTATAGATAGCCCAGGGCCCAGGAAGTGGAATTGTTATAATATAATATGTAGTGTTTTAATTATTTCTGAGCACTAATTATCTCAGTCATGCACAGTGATAGCAGTTTAGTGACTTGTATTTCTGGCTTAATAGTGCTGTGGGCCACATGAACCTTCCTACCAGGAGTGGCCACATCTCAGGTTTGTTGTATGAGATTGCTGCCCACACCCAAGACCTAATCTGGTTAAACCATAAAGCGAATTAAATCTAGTTTCCAATTCCCTTTTTGTGCTCCTTATCCATCTGCTGAAATCTTATTTCCCCTTCCCACTGGGCAGTAAGTGCCTTCCAGTCCTGAAGTTTTCAAGCCCTAATCCTCTTGCCATCAATTACCCACCCCACCCCCATGTTTGCTATCCAGGAAGCCTGGCACAATCAACCAGAATTATCCCTATTTTCGCCTCTTGCTCTATCCCATCAAACCTTCTAGTGATCTAATGACCGTTTTCAGAGGGGCTGGGGATCGTGGAAAGAAACCCTAACTACTATAGAACATCAGGTGATTTGTAAAAAGATGGAACTATGGGGAAAATGTATTTATTCCATCCATCACTTAAAAGGAAAACAAATTCATGCTAAGATGTAAATGACCAAAGGATTTCCTGGCAGAAGGCGGCGATTCCTCAGGCCAGTACTATAGTAGTCATTTCTTCTTGTGCTGCTGACCTGGGTCTAGTGCATCGTTTTTCTTTTCCAGGCATGAAGGTCAGAGAGGAATTTTATTAAAACTTGGCAGTCCTCAGTTCCTAGCTCTTTACCACAATTAAACGAACCCACACAAACGTTACTAGAAAGCAAATGGGAAATCATTGCTTCTGTTGTCCATATGTTTGACCAAGATAAGCCTTCTCAGTGGGATTATTCTCTCATATATGGAGAAAGGTAATCAAGTTCCTGACCAGTCTGGACTCCCTGCACTTGTTTTTCAAATAAATGAAAACCATACCAAAATGGCATTCTTCTGACACATTAGCTTAAACAAAAATCGTTCTCTTAAAGAAATGATTAACTTTGTAAAAATATTTGTATAAGTTGCTTCTAGTTATGAGAGAAACTTCTTCAAATACAGTTCTCTATTAAGTAGATCTTCTTTGACTTTCCCGAAAGACATTCTAGTTTTTGAAGTGTCCAAGGCATTGCGATACAATTCCATTCTGAAGATGGTCTCATAGTATCAGACTCAGATGATGGCACCATGCTTCAATTAAGGTATATGCAAAATAATGAATATTGAGTCATGCATTCTAAAATATAAAATTATTCTATGGCGACAACAAGGGCATGATTTTTGGGTTTTTTTCTTTACTCCTTTTTACTCCTACCCCATTTCCATTAATATCAATGCATTAATCAGTATCTAGTTGTTTGTTGCTGTTGAAGGTACCACAGCTTTGACTTTTGGAACCATGCTGAATGTTTAGCCTTTCCAAAATTATGAGTCCTATGGACTGAATTGTGTCACCCCTCTGCCAATTCATATGTTGAAGCTCTGATCCCCAGTGTGACTGTACCTAGAGACAGGGTCTTTACAGGGTAATTAAGGTTAAATGAGGTCCTAAGAGTGGGGTCCTAATCTGACAGGACTGTAACTCTATGAGAAGAGGAAGACGGAGTTCTCTTTCTGCCATGTAAGGACAGAAGGAGAAGATAGCTGTCAAGAGAGTTCTCACCAGAACCCAAATATGCCAGTATCCCGAGCTGACACTTCCAGCCCCCATAGCTATACATTTCTGTCGTTGAAGCCACCCAGTCTATAGCATTATGTTATGGCACTCAGCTGACTAATACAACTAGCTTCACACTTCTCACTAGCTTATGTGAGTCTTGAATGAAAAATGAAAGCGGGGAATCTTCCCTGTTGACTATTTAAGAAACAGAAGTGCCTCTGATGCTGATTGAAATCTCAAGCCTTTGAGAGAAACCTTTAGAGGAAAGAGCTAATGCAGGGTCCCTCTAGTGAGAATGTGAATATTGCTTCTACAAGCTGCGTTTCTAAACTAATATCTAACAAAAAATAAAATGCCTTCTCCCCTTTTACTTCGCCTTCTGTCCTCCCTGCTGCTTTGCCACACGCAAGAGTGATTGTACTTTATCCAGCCCAAGTCTGTGGAACCCTCTCCAGCATGGAGTCCAGACCAACTTACACCTACTAACTGCAGCTTGGGCAACTTCCTGAACCTCCAGAAGCTCGCTTTACCATCCACAAAATAGACTGCTGGGAGGAATAAATGAGGTAATAATAAATGCACGTGGTGGGTACGAAGTAAGAGATGTTGTCCTGTGCTTGTTCTTAGGCGGAGCCGTCTGGGGCCTCTATGTGGGATGGGAGCCATGATTCGCTCAGGCCTACCAGCTATGCCCTGTCGCCGAAGTCATCACACAGGTCAGCAAGTCCAGATACCATACAGCAATTAGTCGTGACCCCTTGAGCCCCAAAGAGTGAGTGACGTTGAGAGAGGCAAGGACCTCGTGTCTTTCCCAAGAGCTCAAGCTCCCTGTCCCGAAGCAGAACGAGGGCGATGATCAAAGAAGCCATTTTGCTGGTGCAGGGACAGACTGGAAAGCCCTTGGCAATTCGATATCCCTGAACTGGGGGTCATAGTCTAGGCAGGGCGGGCTTGAGGTTGATCAACGTGCTCCTGTTCGGCCAGTTTCCGATGAAAGGCCATCAGAGGAAGGGATGAGTATCTGATTGAACTGGGTGAAAACTCCCCCCCCTCCAGGTGCACGTTGAAGGGAAAATCTAGAATCATCTGCGAAGATGCATCTCCTTATCTCCCGAGGGCTGACTTAGAGCCTGGGGCGGGATCCCCTCTACGGTTCTCTATCCCGGGTTCGTCTTGGCCTCTGGATTTCGGACAAGTTGCGCCCGGCCAGGAGACCGCAGGAGTCCGCGGTGCGGGTCGGACGCCCCGGGGCACCGGGAGGACCGGGACCGAGCCCCGCAGGGCCGGCCGGCTGCGCAGGCCCCGGGGCTGTGAAAGAGCAGCGGCGGCCGGCCCGCCTCGCGCCCCGGTTCGGCAGCCGCCGCCGCCCCACACACGCGGGATCACAGGGGAGCTGACGTTTCATTTACCGACTGAGCGACTCTGAAAAAGGCTCCTGTGCCCAATTACCGCGGCGCGCCGCCTCCTCGGCGGCGGGCGCCCCGCGCCGGGGCGGAGGGGGGAATGGGGAGGAGGGCCCTTTCAAGGGAGCTGCTGCCGGCGGGACTCCCGCGTGAGCAGCGGCCGCCGCACAGCCGCGCGGTCACCTCCACACCCCTGACGCCATGGGAAGCGCCGGCCGCACGCCGCCGCACGCCGCCGCCCTCCGCCCCCCGCCCCCCGTCGGCCGCGGGACCGCACGGTCTCCCTCCGCGCGCCCGCGGGCCGGCGCCCGGCGTTTCTCCGGACCCTGTTCCTTTCCTTTTTTCTTTTCTTTTCTTTCTTTTCCTTTTTCTTTCTCTCTTTCTCCTTTTCTCTTTCTTTCTTTTTTCTTTCTTTCTTTCTTCTTTCTTTTTCTTTCTTTTTCTTTCTTTCTTTCTTTCTTTCTTTCCTTTTTCTCTTTCACTTTCTCCTTTCTTTTTCTTTCTTTTCTTTCTCTTTTCTTTCTCTTTCTGTTTCTTTCCTTTTCCTTTCTTTCTCTCTTTTCCTTTCCTTTCCTTCCTTCCTTTTTTTTTTTTCTTAAAGGAATGTGCCGGTAGCATATGAGAGTACAATTTTTTTTTTAAACAAGGCTTGGTTTTCTATTTCCGCCGGCGCCTGGGTCCCGGGACCTGACTACATCTTCCCCTCCCCAGGAGTTCGGCAGCCTCTCGGCGGGCTACCCACCGCCCCGTCTGCGTTTGGCCCGTTTTCTCCACTCGAAGACGTTATCTGTCCCCCTGGCTTCGTTGATTTGTACTTGAAAATGTATAATGAGGAAATGCTGCATTCCGCAGGTCACTTCACGTAAGCAGGAGGCAGCCTAATCACCAGATCAGTTAACCTGTTTACCAGACACCTGACAGGAAGGTGGCGTGGTTGAGTGGAAGTGACAATGGCCTGTACGTCAGGAGCCCTGGCTTATGTTTCCAGCTTTACCGCAGACTTACCCGGCTCTCCTCACTGTGCCTCGCTTTCTCCATGGAGAGAGCCTGGATAAAGCCGCTTTGAGAAAGCTCCCCCGAGGATTAGTGAGATAATATCTGTGTAGAGCTCTGCGGTTCTTGAAGGAAAATGCTGTGTAAATACAACTTGCTGAGCTTGTTGTAATCATCACCATTCTCGTGGCTGTTAATCTTGACTTCCCTTCCTTGTCTGTTTTGGCATCATTATATAACCCGATGCGTGTATGCGTGTGCCTGCGTGCATGTGTGTGTGTTTGGGGACATGGGTAGGATTTAGATTCAGAATACAAGTCAACCCCTTCCAAACTAGTAAAGCCAGGTAAATTCCAAGCTGGGAAACCCCTAAAGTTTGACAGATTAAAGTAAGGTCTCAGTTTCAACTTGGCTGCCCCATATCTCACATTTTTTTCTTTCTGTGCTACATTAATTTTAAGAAGACTTCGCTGAATGATCAAGAGCATCAAAGTGACGTTTAAGGGTTGTTTTTTTCTTCTTCTTTGTCTTTGTGCTTGCTTGCCCATATCCAAATAAATAGGTCTATGTTTAAATAATTGTAAGAGACTTGAGCAAAATTTAATGTTGAGAGATAAATAATTGCACTGAGTGAAGCTAACAGTTGACTGGACCCTATTCCTTGGGGACAACAAAGAGTTCACCAGTTCTCTCTGTCCAGTACTAAAAATTTTAGTGTGGGGCTGA
>JAPYYM010002952.1:0-11698 GCA_028534135.1 Potos flavus
GGGTGGTGGGTATTGAGGAGGGCACGTATTGCATGGAGCACTGGGTGTGGTACATAAACAATGAATCTTGTAACACTGAAAAAATAAAATAAAAGTATTTGGGGAAAAAAAAAAAAGAAAGAAATGAGAAATGATGAATATAAAAGCACCTGGCCCCAGTGACTTGCTCATATTAGGTATTGAATACACAGTAGCTATTATTATTTATTCTGTTCCTCTGCTCTCTCCCTACTTCTGCTTTGTTTCTTGTCTCTCTTCTCTTCCCTCTCCTTTAAAAGAATTGTGGTACAGAAGAGGCACTGAAAAGAGCTTGTGGTTCCTTGTGACTTTCTGGCCTCTTATTAAAATGAGCTAGAGAGGGACTTTCAGGCGAGGACAAAGAAATCCTAGAAATGTGGCTGTTATCCTACGGATTCAGCTCTACAGGGATTTTTACCAATGCTTGGCTGAGAGGCAGTCTCAGGGGGTTGAGAACTCCAAGAGGTCTGGTATCTGAGAGACTAAAAGAGCTTTCTGTTTCACAATTCCTTCAATTCTTCCTTCTCCACCCACTTTTTCACCCTCACCTCCATCCCTTTTCTCTTGTGGGAAAATGCTCCCAGCTCCCTTCTCCTTTGCTCTTATTCTCCTCCCTTGGAAGATACTGTAACCTCACTGTCCTTGGTGGTGTCCCACTGTTACCATGGGGAGCGAGGAGGGGTAATTATAGCTTACAGTTGCCAGCTTTCTTGCTCTTCCCTTTCCCTTTTCCTCTCTTCTTAGAGAGCCCCCACCCAGAATCCCCGCATCCCATTCGTCCTCCCCTGGTGAGTTAGCTTAACCAGAAAGGATAGATGACTAAGCAATGTGCTCGTAAGCCTCTTCCTGGGATGGATAAGTAAGTGAAATTGATTCTAGTTATACCTGCTGCTGCTAGAGACTGAGGCTGCCGCCAAGGGCAAGGCCAGACCTCTCTGCCCAGCGCCCTGCCCCCCACTCCCTTCTCTCTTCCTGTTCTTAGCCCCACCCTTGTCCGCCTTCTCCCATTTCACTCTTCTCTAGCAGCCTGCCTGTCCCATTTAAGGAACTCCACCCTCATGACAGTTGCACCTCTCTTCTGGATCTAGCTGGACTAGAGACAGAGTCATCCCATCCACTCAAGTCACCCAGCGAGCACTTTAGGTTGTGACCCGCATGAGCACAAGGTCCCTAATGAGACAATTTAGATGCCTTTCAGAAACATTGCCCCAGAGAACGCGCACGAATTGGTACCATTTTTCGCTGAAGCCTCTCCCCTGAGCTGGGGGTGCTCGTATATGTTTCCACCAAACACAGACATTTGCTCTCAGCCCCCAGCCTTTTGGCATCAACCGCTGCAGTAAAGGGATCTCCCTGAAGTATCTTCTCGTGGGTTCCTATCTTGAAGGAGTCTTTCTCTGCCTCAACTTTGTATTCAAGTAGCATTTGGATATTTGGCTTGGTTTTCTTAGCTCCTACCCCAGTCCTCTTTC
The DNA here is from genome assembly GCA_028534135.1 of Potos flavus. Lineage (NCBI taxonomy): Eukaryota > Metazoa > Chordata > Mammalia > Carnivora > Procyonidae > Potos > Potos flavus. The sequence goes on from JAPYYM010002952.1 coordinate 1,491, forward strand.
AAAGGGTGTGTGGAGTTCAGAGATGGGTGGGGAGTGGGCTCAGCCGGAACTGAATTAGCAGAGGTGAAAGGGAAATGGAGGATCCTCAGCCTTGACCACTTCGACCTGGCGAATTCACTTTATTTTTAGCCGAGGAAAAGATCTGCACTGGAAGCAGGGGGAAGATTCTTTTTAGGAAATCTGCTTTGCTAACCTCCCCCACCTCCCCCCCCCCCAGCAGAGTTTGGGGTTGGATGCTTGAGGGCTTTGTTGCCTGCCACCCCCCCCCCCCAGGGTAGTCCGGCTGTGTCTGAATTGACTCCCTCTGCTCTGACCCTCCTCCCCACTTTCTGGCCAGGAGAAAAAGAAGAGGTGGGGGCCCGGGAAAGAGAAGGCGAGAGCTACTCCCCCGGTGCGCTGACAGGGGCGGGTGTCAGGGAAACAGCTGTCTTGCAGTGGGCTCAGGAGTATGAGCCTCCCAGAGGACAGCATGAGCTCCGGGCACTTCAGGAGTCACCAGCTAGTGACATGGACGGTAAGTCACTCCAGGGTTAGAATCCACACACTCATTCCTGTCTCCTGGATATGAATTCCACGCCACATCCCCATACCTCTTTAGGTTTTAGCAACCGGGAGGAGGGTTGGGGAACGAAGGGTATGAACACTATATGGAATCAAATGAAACTCGAAGGAAAAAGGACTTTGCTAAAGGGCTGAGCAAAGAGGGGCTAGGAAGGGGAGAAGCACTTTGGGGGAGACTTGAGGGAGAAATGAGTGGGGAGCAAGAGTGGATGGATTTGTCTAATATAATCCGTCCCTGGCTCGGCGCTCTCATTGCTCCTTAAGGAGAGGTTTGTATTTAACTTGACCCTACACAGCCAAAGTTGCAGCGAGAGAGAACAGAGTTCAGATGGCCGACGCTCCCAAGTAACCCCCTAAACAGTAGTGGGTACCTAGAGATGCTTCAAAAAGGAAAGAGGAGAGGGCAGGGGGTTAAGTTTCTAGCAGAGGCTACTGGAATACTGAGCAGCGGGAACCTGGATGCAGCCACTGGGTATGAGCTTCTTTGGGTATACCTGCTCTTTAAGGAGGGGCTGAGCTTAATTAGAGGAGGAGCCTAGGTCCTGGCCCGACTCTAAGATGAGGCCAAGGAGTTGGTTTCTCTATGTAAGTGGAAGATTGGGCTGAATTGCTGAGGTTGCGGTGGCGAATCGACTTGCGATGGTCACTTGGAAGAGCTGTTATTTTTACGGGTTTTTATTATTATTATTATTATTATTCTAAGAATTTGAGGAAATACAAATCACAAAATAAATGAAATGTGTTCTTTGGGGAAAAAAAATCCGAACAGTCAAGGGAACGGCCCATTTCCTTTGGTATTGCCTTTACTGTAAAGGAAAACATTTATTAAGCACCTATCTAATGTCACTCAGTGTGATAATAACTGGACCAAGAGAATAATCTCTAAATTTGAGTTTAATAATGATAGAGACTGTGATGGTTTGGGGTAACAGACGGAGCTGATTTGAAACCCAATTACCACTGCTTACTAGCTGCATGACCCTGGACACTGCTTTTCTCCTCTAGAGAATGCAGATTGATAATCATTTTATCTCAAAAGAAATTCGAGTAGATTAAATATCATAGTGTATGTGGCAGAGGCTGCATGTACCTCTTAGTCTTACTTCATTTTCCTATTCAGTTTGAGACTCTTTCTCTAGAGCACTACTGATAGAATCAGTGTTTCCCTGTTTGTTTTGTTTTGTTTTATTAACATATAGTGTATTATTTGCTTCAAGGGTACAGGTCTGTGAATCAACAGTCTTACACAATTCACAGCACTCACCACAGCACATACCCTCCCCAATGTCCATAACCCAGCGACCCTATCCCTCCCCCCAACCTCCCAGCAACCCTCTGTTTTCCTGCTTTTTTTTTTTTTTAAAGATTTTATTTATTTATTTGACAGAGAGGAGAGAGATCACAAGTAGGCAGAGAGGCAGGCAGAGAGAGAGGGGGAAGCAGGCTCCCTGCTGAGCAGAGAGCCTGATGGAGGGCTCGATCACAGGACCCTGAAATCATGACCTGAGCCAAAGGCAGAAGCTTTAACCCACTGAGCCACCCAGGCGCCCCTGTTTCCCTGTTTTTAAAATTCCTTGCAGATGGGATGAAAGGAGACCTCAGAAGATTGAATTAGTTTGCCCTAAGGCTGAGGCTAGAACACAGGTTTTACTTGCTTCTGGTTTAACATTGTTTCCACTGGACTTCATTTATTTATTTTTACTTATTTTTGAGAGAGAGGGAGAGACCATGAACACAAGTAGGTGGAGGGGCAGAGAGAGAAGCAGACTTCCTGCTGAGCAGGGAGCCAATGTGGGTCTCAATTCCAGGACCCTGGGATCATGACCTGAGCTAAACGAAGAAGCTTAATCGACTGAGCCATCCAGGTGCCCCCCACTGGACTTTAGTAACTCTGAGAGAAAGAGCCACTAGCCTGCCTTTCACCCTCATTCTTCTGGAAACTTAATCAGGATGATATAAGTAACAGGACCTTTGGACCGCAGAATTCAGTGACTCACAAATGACCTCATTCCATTCTTCAGAATTTTGGAGGGAACTCTTGTATATGAGGGTTGTTAATCTTTGGTGACTGTTGGGGACACAAAGAATGGGCTGGGAACAGTGTCTTCAGGTTAGCTTGGAGGGAAGAGGGCAGATAACAGGAAGGAGAGAGATATAAACTGAAGTAAAAGTGATATGTACATCTAGTCCATCCTCAAGACCAAACTGGTTAACGGCTCTACTTTCAGAGCTGTGGAGAGCTATAGGTCCCTCTTGTTTAGGCTTTCAGGGTAAGATAACTTTTCTGGAAAGAAAGTTGGGTAAAAAACGTGAACTAGATCACCACTACCACTTTCTTCCCCCCATCTTTCTAGTATATGCATTTCTGAGATGGGGCCCTTGTTGGTTTAGCTAATTGAATTTCAGTAACCAAGCAAACGAAGCCTGGTCCAATCATCATTTCTCTCTCCAGATTGTATGTCTTGTGGCGGGAAAGATCAACCATTTATTCTTTATCCTTCTGGCAGGGGCATCATTATTTGACACATTTACATATTCACCCTTGCCTTGAGTCAGTTGTAGTTTATTACTTCACTTAAATTGATGAATAATGAGAAGATTGCCTTTGGCTATATAATTCATTTGGCAAATATGTGTTGGCGTACTATGTGTCAGGCACTGAAAAGTTTTTTTTTTTAATTTTTTGAATGAATTTTTAAAATTAATTTTCTAGTCCTTGTTAAATATCTTAAGTCTTAAATGTCTTCACTGTGTTTTTTTGCCTGCTCTCTCCCATCTAAACCACAATCTTCCTTCAGGTCCTATTTTAGTCCGTGGCCCCCACATCAAGCCTTCCTTATCTCCTCAGCTATTCATTAGACATTGTACATCACTGTTCTGTTCAGTTGATATTTACCATAAATGAACTTATAATGTACTTATATTCATTACATTTTCCCTAAAACAATATTTATGTTATTCCTTCAATTATTAATCCCAAATCAAATGCCATTTATATGAAACTTTCTCTGATCCTTGCATATAGAAATAAACTCGTTTGAGTTTCCATATAATTTTACCTGCATTATCTGAAATGTGCACTACTCTCCTCCCTGTATTATGGTCACTTGTGTACATGTCTAAGTCCCTACCTCCTTTTCAGACAGAAAAAGGACAAGTACTATGATTGTATCTTCAAAATACCCAATTATCTTTCCTATATAAGCACTTGGTACATATTTTTAGATAATCTTGTAAGGTTTAGCTCCAAAAAGTCATGTTTTTGTCAATGAAGAAAATTTTGATAGGGATTATTGATCTAGATGATCGTCTAGTACAATTGCCATCTTATTACTAAGTAGAGTGGAATGAGTAACTGTTATACCAAGTTCAACTAGTTTACAAAGAAAGTATGAAAACTTGTTTGCTTTCTGATGTTCATGTAATAATGTTTTCAATTTTTTTATTTTTTAAAATATTTATTTATTTACTTATTAGAGGGAGATAGAGAGAAAGGCCAGAGGGAGGGGGAGAGACAGTCTCCAGCAGACTCCCTCCTGAGCTCAGAGCCTGAGGTGGGCCTGGATCCCAGGACCCTGAGATCATGACTTGAGCCAAAACCAAGAGTCAGAGGCTTAACTGACTGAGCCACCCAGGCACCCCTCAATTTGGATTTTATACCTGTTGGTTTCTGATGTATATATTATTCCCAGCTCAGCTTCATCATGTAGACTTAGTTTCCTCACCTCTAAAATAATATGGTCATTTGTAATTATAAATAATGTAAGTAAAAGATTGGACCCAGTGCCTGAATTCTAATACATATTTCATTAGCGGAGAGTCTCATCATTTTTGTTACTTTAAGTAATTTATTTTATTTAAATATTGCTTGTGGGGCGCCTGGGTGGCTCAGTGGGTTAAAGCCTCTGCCTTTGGCTCAGGTCATGATCTCAGGGTCCTGGGATCGAGCCCCGCATCGGGCTCTCTGCTCAGCAGGGAGGCTGCTTCCCCCTCTCTCTCTGCCTGCCTCTCTGCCTACTTGTGATCTCTCTCTCTCTCTCTGTCAAATAAATAAATAAAATCTTTAAAAATAAATAAATAAATAAATAATAAAAATAAAATAAATATTGCTTGTATGTTTGGAGAAGAAGGTAGAGTAGTGGGGCGAGATGCTGGATTTAAATGTCTGCAACATGCTAGGTGCTTTGTGTAATAAACTAAAAGATACTATCTTGTACTTCGACTAAATATATGTAATCTGGGCAAACTAAACTCCGGGATTATTAAACATTTTAAATTAAGAAGACATAACCTAACTCTATAGCCAAATCCAGGTATTTGATACCAGTACAGGAATCAAATCACTAGCATTTTGATCATTTTATTGTATCCTCAGACTCATCATTTCTAAAATAGAATTCATCATCACTCCTAGACTCTTCATCCACCCCTCATTCCAAACTTCTTTTCACCTCCTGGTTGTGTAACGTACCATCATCATAATCTTAATGAGGTTATTTAAGGTCTGCACTTGAGTTTTCTCATTGATGAACTGAGGTTACTAGTAGAAACTACTTCATAAAGCTGCAGTAAGGAAAAAATATGTTAATTTTTTAAACCACTTAGAAGAATAAATGACAGTGTAGTAAACAGTGGGGGAAATATGGTTGCTGTGGTTCCCACATTCCATGCCCAAAATGCTGACATCAACTTTTCCCTCTTCTTCAGTTTCCTTATCAACCTTGTTGCCAAGGGCTGTTATTTTCCTTTTCTCTTTGTATCTACCAGCAGTTCCCTACTTTTTATTCCGACAGCACCTTAACTTAGTCCATAGGTACAATTACCCTACAGACCAAAAACAGCTCACACATGTTTTGTTCGCCCTAAATTGTTAAAATTTTTATTTAAGAATGTATTTTAAATTGGTAATGCATGCCACATTGCTCAAAAGTCAAAATATACAAAAGGATATACAGTACTGAGTCTCCCTCTTAGTCCTGTCCCCTAGGCACTCATTTTGCCCTACTGGAGGCAACTAAATTTATCTGTTATTAAGGATCCTTCCACAAACATTTTATGCATATTGAAAATGAGTAAATGTATACATTTTTTCTTCCCCTTTACTTTTATACAGAGTAAGACTCTGCACATTGCTCTACATCTTGCTTTGTCTACTTGAAATATACTTAGGAGACTTTCCATATCTGATGTAAAGAAATACTAAATTCTTTGGAGTGCATAGTTTTTCACTACAGTTGACCCTTGAACAACATGGGTTTGAACGGAGTGGGTGCACTTGTACATGGATTTTTTTTTTTTGTGGATAAATACTGTACAGTACTATAAAGATATTTTTCTCTTCTTCGTTATTTTTTTTTTAGAGAGAGAGAGAGAGCAAGAGAGAGTGAGCATGGGCATGAGCTAGGGGAGGCAGAGAGAGAAGGAGAAAGAATCTTAACCAGGCTTCACGCTCAAAGTGGAAACCCAGGCAGGGCTCAATCTCACAACCCTGAGATCACCACCTGAGCCAAAATCAAGAGTTGGATACTCAACTGACTGACCATCCAGTTGCCCCCCTTATTTATGACTTTCTTAATACCACTTTCTTTTCTCTACCTTTATTGTAAGAATACAGTATATAATACATCTCACATACAAAATATGTGTTAATCAAATGTTTATACTATTGCTTAGGCTTCTGCTCAACAGTAGATGCTTAGTAGTTAAGTTTTAGGGAGTAAAAAGTTATATGTGGATTTTTGACTGTATACGCGTCAGCTCCCCTAACTCCCTTATTGTTCAAGGGTCAACGGTATATGTATGAGTTACAATTTATTCATCAGTCTTTTTTTTTTTAGTGCATTTTATTTTATTTTTTAAATTTTATTTTATTTTTTCAGTGTCCCAAGATTCATTGTTCATGCACCACACCCAGTATACCATGCAATATGTGCCCTCCTCAATATCCAACACCAGGCTCACACACCCCCACACCCCACTCGCCTCCAAAACCCTCAGTTTGTTTCTCAGAGTCCACAGTCTCTCATGTTTAATCTCCCCCTCGGATTTCCCCCATTCACCCTTCCTTTCCTTCTCCTGATGTCCTCCATATTTTTCCTCATGCTCCACACGTACATGAAACCATATGATAATTGAATCTCTCTGCTTGACTTATTTCACTCAGCATAATCTCTTCCAGTCCCGTCCATGTTAAAACAAAAGTTGGGTATTCATCCTTTCTGATGGAGGCATAATATTCCATTGTATATATGACCATATCTTCTTTTTTTTTTTTTTTTTATCTTCTTGATCCATTCATCTGTTGAAGGGCATCTTGGCTCTTTCCACAGTTTGGCGATTGCGGCCATGGCTGCTATGAACATTGGGGTACATGTGGCCCTTCTTTGCACTACATCTGTATCTTTGGGGTAAATACCCAGTAGTGCAATGGCAGGGTCATAGGATAGCTCTATTTTTACTTTCTTGAGGAATCTCCACACTGTTTTCCAAAGTGGCTGCACCAACTTGCATTCCCACCAACAGTGGAAGAGGGTTCCCCTTTCTCCACATCCTTTACTGTCTGGTTGATTTTTGCCATTCTAACTGATGTGAGGTGGTATCTCAATGTGGTTTTGATTTGAATCTCCCTAATGGCTAATGAGGATGAAGATTTTTTCATGTGTCTGTTAGCCATTTGTGTGTCTTCTTAGTGTCTATTCATGTCTTCTGCCCATTTTTTGACTTGATTATCTGTTTTTTGAGAGTTGAGTTTAAGGAGTTCTTTATAGTCTTGGATATCAGCCCTTTGTATGTAGTGTCATTTCTGAATATCTTCTCCTATTCCAGGGTTGCCTGTTTGTTTTGTTGACTGTTTCCTTTGCTGTGCACAAGCTTTCTATCTTGATGAAGTCTCAAAAGTTCATTTTCACTTTTGTTTCCTTTGCCTTTGGAGACAAGTCCTGAAAGAAGTTTCTGTGGCCAATGTCAAAAACGTTGCAGCCTATGTTCTCCTATAGGATTTTGTTAAGATTCTTGCCTCACGTTGAGGTCTTTTATTCATTTCGAGTTTATCTTTGTGTTTGGTGTAGGAGGATGGTTAAGTTTCACTCTTCTATATATAGCTGTTCTATTTTCCCGGCAACATTTATTGAAGATACTGCCTTTTTTCCATTGGATATTTTCTCCTAATTTGTCGAAGATTATATGACCAAAGAGTTGCGGGCCATATCTGGGCTCTCTACTCTGTTTCACTGGTCATTGTGTCTGTTTTTGTGCCAGTACCATGCTGTCTTGCTGATCACAGCTTTGTAATGAAGCTTAAAATCAGGCAACATGATGACCCCAGCTTTATTTTTCTTTTTGAACATTTTGTTGGCAATTCGGGGTCTTTTCTGGTTCCATACAAATTTTAGGATTGTTTGTCCAGCACGTTAATAAATGCCGGTGGAATTTTGATCGAGATGGCATTGAAAGTATAGATTGCTCTGGGCAGTATAGACAATTTCACAATGTTTATTCTTCTGATCCATGAGCATGGAATGCTTTTGCATCTTTTTGTGTCTTCTTCAATTTCTTTCATGAGTGTTCTGTAGGTCCTCGAGTACAGATCTTTTACTTCTTTGGTTAGGTTTACTCCCAGGTTCCTGGGTCTATAGTAAATAGAATCGATTCTCTAATTTCCCTTTCCATATTTTCACTGTTAGTGTATAAGAAAGCCACTGATTTCTGTGCATTGATTTTGTATCCTGCCACATTACTGAATTGCTGTATGATTTCTAGGAGTTTGGGGGGGAGTCTTTTGGGTTTTCCATAGAAAGTATCATGTCATGTGTGAAGAGAGAGAGTTTGACTTCTTCTTTGCCAATTTGAATACCTTTTATTTCTTTTTGTTGTCTGAATGCTTTTGCTAGAAATTTTAGTACTATGTTGAACAAGAGTGGCAAGAGTGGGCATCCTTGTCGTGTTCCTGATCTCAAAGGGAAGGCTGCCAGCTGTTCCCCATTGAGAACGATATTCACTGTGGGCTTTTCATAGATAGATTTTATGAGACTGAGGAATATTCCTTCTATCCCTATACTCTGGAGAGTTTTAATCAGGAATGAATGCTGAATTTGTCAAATGCTTTTTCTGCATCCATTGAGAGGACCATGTGGTTCTTCTCTCTTCTCTTATTGATTCGTTCTATCACATTGATTGATTTGTGAATGTTGAACCACCCTTGCATCCAAGGGATAAATCCCATCTGGTCATGATGCATAATCCTTTTAATATGCTGTTGGATCCTATTAGCTAGGATCTTGTTGAGAATCTTGGCATCCATATTCATCAGGGCTATTGGTCTGAAATTCTCCTTTTGGATGGGGTCTTTGCCTGGTTTGGGGATCAGGGTGATGCTGGCTTCGTAGAAAGAGTCTGGAAGTTTTCCTTCTGTTTCTAAATTTTGAAACAGTTTCAAGAGAATAGGTATTATTTCTTCGTTGAATTTTTTTTTCCCAAATACTTTTATTTTATTTTTTCAGTGTTACAAGATTCACCGTTTATGTACCACACCCAGTGCTCCGTCAATACATGCCCTCCTCAATACCCACCACCATGCTCACCCAACCCCCAACCCCTCCCCTCCAAAACCCTCATTCCCTTGTTCTGAGTTCACAGTCTCTCAGTGTTCCTCACCCCTCCGATTTCCTCCAATTCATCTCTTCCTTCCCTCTCACAATGTCCTCCATGTTTCTCCTTATGCTCCACAAGTAAGTGAGACCATATGATAATTGACTTTCTCCGCTTTACATATTTCACTCAACATAATCTCTTCCAGTCCCGTCCATGTTAAAATAAAAGTTGGGTATTAATCCTTTCTGATGGAGGCATAATATTCCATTGTATATATGGACCATATCTTCTTGATCCATTCATCTCTTGAAGGGCATCTTGGCTCTTTCCACAGTTTGGCGACTGTGGCCAAATTAACAAAATTATGAATGAAAGGGGAGAAATCATGACTAATCCAAAGGAAATAGAAACAATCATCAGAAGTTATGATCAACAGCTATATGCCAATAAGTAAACAACCTAGAAGAAATGGATACATTCTTGGAAACCTGTAAACTCCAAGACTGAGACAGGAAGAAAATGACAACCTGAATAGGCCAATATCCAGCAATGAGATTGAAGCAGTGATCAAAAACCTCCCCAAAAACAAGAGTCTAGGACCTGATGGAGTCCCTGGGGAATTCTACCAAACATTCAAGGAATGCAGTACAAAGAAGAGTCACATGTACCCCAGTGATCTTCCTTGAATGTTTGGTAGAATTCCTCAGGGACTCCGTCAGGTCCTGGACTCTTGTTTGTTGGGAGGTTTTTGATCACTGCTTCAATCTCGATGCTAGATTTTGGTCTATTCAAGTTCTCAATTTCTTCTTGTTTGAGTCTTAAGTAGTTGGCTGCTCCTATATTGGGTGAATATATGTTTACAATTGTTAGATCTTCTTGGAGGATAGACCCTATAAGAATGAATAAGTCAAGCAGAGAAAGTCAATTATCATATGGTCTCACTTACGTGTGGAGCGTAAGGAAAAACATGGAGGACATTGTGAGAGGGAAGGGAGGGATGAATTGGAGGAAATCGGAGTGGTGAAGAACCATGAGAGAGTGTGAACTCAGAGCAATGG